>JYFJ02006792.1:0-18157 GCA_000934665.2 Catajapyx aquilonaris | reverse complement strand
GGGGGGTACTGGTCACCCTCGCTGCATCATTTGGATACACTTCCTTTTTCCAACATGACAAGTACCCCATTTCTTCCCTTGCATGTGCATTGCAGTTTTGGGAATATGGCTGGGTGATGCGCTGCCTGAAGGACATAAAGGGCTTTCAGTGTTTTCTATTCGCGAGTGTGTTTTTTTCGTCTTCTGTTGTAGTGCAGTGATGAAGGAGCGCACTTCGAGTTATGCGTTCAGTCGTTATGGGTATACAGGGTGGTGTACTGGCCAAGAGTTGAGAAAGAATGTTCACTCCAGAAACGAGCTTAAAGAGAAGCAACTGGCGAGAACACTGGGTATCCTCTTACTAAATATTTATTTATTTATTTAATTCGCACAGTAATAAAACCGTATAGGATCATAATGAGACCTGGTGGTTGGCAGGTCCAGGTTAACCAACTGGGTGCAAATTGATCAATTCGATTGGGTATCAATATGGAGCAATTCTGTTTGGTGCACAAAAATTCCGACAGAACTTTCCCCCCCATGCGGTCACACGATCAGATCATTTATTTGCATTTTCAGTCTGTTAATCCTGAAACTGCAAACCACGGCTTCATCTGTTGAAAATTTGTGGTTATCATTGGCAATGACAGGTACAAATATATTATACAGTACTGTACCACACGAATAATACGAATTGCTCAATTGATTTCGCATAACCGCACTTTGATATTTGCATATTTTGGCACTTATGCCGCATGCAGGTTTCACCGCGAAGGTTATGTTATACGTAAATCCGAGTTTCTTTCTTGAAAATCCTTACAATTGGTTGTTGTCAACAATGATTAGTCTACTATGGCAATTCTTGTTATAACTGAGGTTCAAAATTTTAGTCAGGTTGGTAAAACCTGTTACCTGACCTTAGAAGTTAAAATCCAGCAAGTTTGGAAGTTTGACTTATTTACACGGCTATAGGAAGCATAGTTTTTGCTCTATGGCATGATAAAGTCCATTTAATCCTAAACATTCTTAATTAGCCAGCAATACAGGATTTTATTCCGTCACTAGTGTAAGCAAGTGCAGTTTCAAATCATGGTTTTGGATTATCCCCAAATTGCTTTTTTTTTTTACTTAATGGATTTTCACTTATATGCCCACGATTTGTTCGTAAGCACCATCCAAAAAATTGCACACTATATCAACCCTTTAAATCTCGATCCACCCGAGTGAAGCACGTGCACAAACACGGTCCCACAAAACACACCTAATTTTTTTGGCCGTGCTACACGCCTAACAAGCTCTCTACCAGATTACCGCAAAGTGTACCAAAGGAAGCTTGGTAGATTCCAATTGCGTGGAGGCATGATGTAACCACTAAAATGCATGGCCGCTCGAGCGCGTCGCGTCCGTCAAGCTCATTTTGCGCCTGACTGTACTTGGCGATTACGCTCCCGTCGTCCTCTCAGGAGCTTCACGCCAAGTCGAAACGCGAAGAAAACAATTTACATCGGATGGTTGGGGCCTCCTCCAAGTTTCGGGGAATCATGAAGCCAGTGTTAGGGCCAAGAGTGTATCGCAATTTCGCGGCAGGCTGCATCCGGGAACACCACCTCTCCGGAGGATTCCACGTGTCCCAGAGTGAGTTTGTGTTTTGCCAGGAAGAAGGAAGGGTGGGGGAGTTGGAAGCGCAATCATTTCCGTGTTGTCACCGAAGGAAATGGTGACGGAATCCGGAGGCGGATCCTGCAGGGACTTTGAAGGGGCCTTCGGGACCTTCCCCAAGCCCAACACATTGTGCCTCTGAGTGCTCCACTTTCGAGGTTACAACTTTTTGTAGTTCAGACCCCCTCGAGTTTGGGAAAGGGGGACTGAAAAAAAACTCTGGGTGTGGAGGCTCAAAAAGTTACAGTTTGACGACAACTCTTGTTACGACTCTTGTCCTGGAGAAGTGCTCGTATAGGTTGGTAATGGCGGGAAGTACGGAATTTTTACTTGGTGATGGCGTGAATTTTGTGTGTGTGTGTGGAAAGCGCCAAACAGTTGGGGAGAGTTCACTGGAGGCTCGACTCATTGCTGGCCTCGGGTGCAAAGGTCAGAGATGAATTTTAAAAATTGTCGAGAGGGTCGAGGGGAAGGGTGTTGTAATGCAGGCCGCACAGACTCAATACGTTACGCTCAAAATCAACACATAATTTGAAAAAAAAAAGTGTCAGACATCCGGGAAAGAATATCGACCAGTTCATGCGGATAGTAGAACCCAAAACTAATTTAATAAAAAATCTGCAAAAATTTGTCTCACCCACGCTACAAACTAGGTCTGCTGATAACAAGTCACAAGCAATATTTTTCAAAATGTAGCCTAGTAGTGAGGTATTGCATGCTCTATCAGCTTCATGAATCGGCAGATATTTGGCACAATTAAACAACACTGTAGCTAATCACGTTATACGCTCAAAGAGGGCACGGACCTTAAGTTGAACATTAGGAGAATTTTATGGTGACGGCAGAAGCCTCCCGTGATTGTTTCCCATTCGATGAAGTGGCACTGAATCATCTCAAAAATATCATTACACCATGGTGTTGTTTTCGACTTTCCCCCTCCCATCCCCTCCATCCCCTCCTTTTCCCCTCGCCTCCAGCAGTTGCACACGAGAGGCAGTTTCTTTTTCCGTGACGTTATTATACCCCATTTCTCATCACCTACCAGAAAACTTCCCCGGCCCCGTTTACGGCCTTATTTATAAAACTGTCATGTGTCCATGCATTCCTCTCGACTCCTTACCGTTGAAAACCTCATTCACTTAGCACGCCATCTCTACGTCGTTGTATTTTTTTTTCATCCACTTCTTATTGACGGCAAGCACACTCTTAATATTCAGTGTGAGAAACAAGGTCGAGATTTTCCTGGCTGATTCCGAGGCCCTCCTTTTAAAACAAATAAAAAAAGGAAGCACCCACTGCCCTATTTTCAAACGTATATAGGCAATTCCACTATCGCCTTAATTATCAGCCTGACAGTTCATCTTCAGTGAGCACAAAAAAACGAAGAAGTTTCGCGAGTAGACCCCGATAGCGTCACGAATGGCTGTTCACTATCGACATTTTATGTCCCCGGTGTCCATATAGCCTGATTTAGGCTGACACTTTCCTATCAATAAAACTGAATAATGCAAGTAAGGAAAGGGCGAGAGACATGGAGAGTTCTTTTTCCCCACCCCCGTATCGCACTTTCCCACTGCCTAAGAAGCGGGGGTATAGAGTAAGATAGACAGACGTATCTTAAGTGGCGCCTCTTCCAATGCTAAACGCGCCTCTTAAGAACCGATTCGAATGATAATGCCCATGACAGTAAGGCGATAATTGAATGGTAGTGTGCACTACACTTCCTCAATTACGTCGGCGTAAATTTCCAGCTATAGACTAGCAAAAAAAAAATACAGGGCATATCCCACTGGCTTGGGAAGCATACAAAAACCGAGGAGGAGGATAGGCTGTAGCCATATTTTTAAAACCCACTTAGAAATCCCATCGAATTGAATCCGGAGCGTTCCTATATCCTCCGCCCCTTTTTTCCTTTCATTTCTTCGCTGATCCACCATTTCTCGGCCTTCGTTTTCTATTAAACGGAAACGAAATCAGACAAAACACTTCAAGCCCTTATCTTCCCCTTCAATTTCACCTCCAAAGGCAGCCTGTCCTCCACGATTCCATCCCACCAAGTTTTTTTCCCTTCCCTTAACCTAAAGAGTGCAGCGAGAAATTGCTAACTTTTTAGCCACCGAGAAAGACGAGAAGGGTCAAGGAACGAGTGTCCAGTTGCTTCGTTGAAAGAAAGGGAACGGCCCTCGAGAGAAAGTCCTAGTGAGAGTGGAGACATATATCATTCCACGATGCTAATGTACTCTTCTTGCGAACAAAAGCGTATGCACCAGTGTTTTATGATGAAGTAAAAATTAACAAACGCACACGCGACACATTCCTGCAGAGTAAACGGATTAACATGACTTTAATATGGACGCACACTGGTTATTACTGTCGGTGTACAGTCAGAGGCGATAGGCGTGCTGCCAGTCTGGTAATCCTTCCTGACCACTATTACAGTGACATTGATTTTTATACGCCACGTGCATGCTTACTGTGCGATAATCAATCGCTATAAAATATTCAGCACCTGTATTGCATGGGATAGGTGTATGAGGGGCTCGGAGCATTTGCCATTTGTCACTTCAACCGGCTATCACCATGCGCTATCGGCTGTTATACCATTCAAGGTTCAGCTCATTAAAAAACTAATACCTTTTTTGCATTCTCACGCAACAATTTTGACGTCTAATTGAAGGGCCGCACCTCGCAATGGCGCCACTAATGGCATTGTTATGGTGAAAGTTCGATGTATCTTATGAACCTTGCGACCCTGAGAGGAAGGAATGTATGGATGAAACTATTCTCTTATCAAAGCACGGTATGTATAACAGCTGACTGCCCTCTAAAGAATATCCACCTGGCATTGAACACATGCAAATTATTTTTTAACGCGTGATATAACCTCCGTTTCCTTTCACGGCCTTTCATGAATCTCTTTGATAACAGGTAGAACCTGCGGTTACGCGTCACTTCCAGGATAATTACTTACATCGCGATTCTTCAACAGCTTCGTAATTTTCAGAGAAAGAAATAAGAGCAGCTGCTTGTTAGTCTAGTCAGAACCATGACCTCATTTGCAGACATCCTCCAAAATGGCCCATTGCAACCTACGCACAATCAAGTCATTGTGTAGCTCAATGTGGGTAGCACTGAGCACTATCCGGGTTCTGGTTTCGTTCTCGGAAAGGGGTGTGGTGTTACCAGTCTTTTAAGCAATTTCGCCTTGGAAAATCCCAAAATACCGGCCGGTCACTTGACCCAAGAATAACTGTCGGATTTCACCAAGTATATGGAGCAAAATCCGCTTTTTAAAAAAATCGACAAAATTAATCAGCTAATTCGATCAGGCAGAATAATCCGATTTTACTATGGAAAAATTAAAGAACGTTTCAGCAATTTAAAGCGTCTTTCATATGCAAATCTACATAAGTTGGCAGAGCACATATTTTGTATTATTCATTTTGCGCTCTCCTCGCGACGGTTTTTACCACATTTTGGCACCAACGCCTCGTAATGTCATCGAATGCAATTTACTGTCACGTCAACGTCGCCTCGCGACAAGTGGATACATCGTAATATTCCAGATGCAACAATTTCATTTCCAATTTTTTTTTTCCCCTGGACCAGTATGTGAAGTCCTCGACTATATACGGAATCGAAATTCAAAGCGCGCTGCGTATTGGCAGCTTTTCGGATTCTAAGCATGCGCCGTCTCCCCCAACACTTTCTCTTATCTGCTTTTCTGCAGCTGCTGCAAACAGAAACTGCATTTCCCTCCACTTTTACTTTTTTCACTATTCCAAACCCCACACCAAAAACAGGGTTCGCCTAACTGCAGAAAAACCCGCAATCTAGAATTCAACACACGGTCGGGTTGCAAAGAAATATAGAGGTCAAGTTAGCTCATGGCGTGAGTTACATCGCGGTCACAAAAGAACGTGTCAGTGCAGTGGTCATCGTAAAATCTGACCTGCCTTAAACCACGTTGCCTGATCGATTCGGGTTGCATGATTGAAGACAAAAGAGCCATTTTAACACGGTGGTTCCGCCTTGTGATTAATTAGATGCAAGGAATATTGTCTGGTATTGTCTGATAAAAAGGCGGATTCTTCAAACGTTCCTTATTCACATGCTGAGCAGCAACAAAAGAGTTCGCTTTCAAATAAGCCGAATTTTAATAACGTCTTTTAGTCAATACGTCAGGGGATGACAATACCTGGCTATATCAACAAATGAATTTATGACTGGTCCGGTTGTAGTTACGTCCTGACGGAAGAGAATGGCAGGATAAAAAAAAGTTGATGAAATGAAGGGTACTATTCTTTTGACTGTCAGTTTCCTAGCAGAGCTCTCTCTCTCTCTCGGAAAAAAAAGCGGGGGAACAAACACATTTTGACAAGCGTATCTTCACTTGTATGATAACACCATCGGGAACAGATACAACCCGATGAAAAGCATCCATGACGGTTACGACAATGAGATTTTTAATTAAAACCCGGCCATTCGTTTTAAATGCCAATACCGGAGCCGCAACTGAGGCAGCATGAAAATCGACTAGCAGCTACACTTTCCAAATGGCAAACAAGCCGAACTAATGCGAAAAAAGCGCGGGCCCCCTGGAAGCGAAATTTACTTAAATCCATGGCAATAATTAAAAATCAAACGTCAACAACTGTCGGAGTCGTAGTAATAGGTTCGATCCCGGGTTGGAAAGCCATGGCTCCCTATTTTATTTTGTCGTTTATTAATCAATGCTTTCCGGGAGCCAAAACCCTGCAACGCAACACCGGGGCCAATCCGGAGGTAATTGGAATTCCTGTTCTCTCTGACAACAATGAGATTGGAGCTTATTAAAATCGCAACCATCCACGATGCCAGCCTATTAGGGACGCACTAGAGCCCATTAGCCCTTGCTTCCAGCAGCCGCCGGGAATCTCTCCCTAGACATTCAAATGCTATCAAGCACAACAGCCCGCGGCCACTCCAGAATACAGTTGTTCGGGGGTTTGTTCTGCGTCACGTTTTCCAAAAGCTGTCGTAATTACTGTCCAATTTGCGATACTAATGCTCCGGATAATATTGCGCAACGTTTTCAAAAATTTACTGTCCACCCGCCATACACCCTTCGAATCAAATACTATGCTTGTTGCTAACAGACAATATCTGCGTAAGAGGTATAGGTTATAAATATTTAAAAAAGACACGAGTTCTTCAATATTGAGCAATTGTGTTCCCTTGCAGATATTACAGCCTTCACGTACAGTACAGCATAAAAGAGAATAACAGTCAAGGTTCGTCTATAAATGTTAGAAATCTCGCAAGCATATACTGTACTGCTTAATTTTTTTAATCCGAAATGCACTACCGGTTCTTGCATATTATATTACTATAAGTACATTTCTGAGATATAGCCTGTTAATAATTTATCCCACTTAGAAATCGCACAATCTGATCATGGATCATGCTTCATGAATCTCTTAGTATAATCGCACAGTGCTCCTCCCATTCTTGGAATTTTGCACACTCAGGGGGCGTTTCTTTCCGTATGTCAAGAGCCTTTCATTAGATTCTGTCAGCATAGCTTAAGTGCGACTCATACCAGTTTTACCGTTATACATATTTTAAATTTTTCATTGAGACACAATTTCAACTTATTTTAGCTCAGTAAGGTCAGTTACAGGTTTAGCCAGCTCACTGGTGTGACTAATAAAGAAAAGGTCATTGCACGCAATCCAACTTCCTGACTGATCTCTGTAGGCCATGGACCGAGAAAGGTCTCCCAAATCGAAGCCCCAAAAAATGCGTCACACACAATTAATTCCTAATGAGTCCTTTTGTGTCCATTTCGCGTTATTCGCACCCCAGCATATCCGCCTTTCTCGCACATGCATCACAGCCTGCGAACAGGACTCTGCGATCTGTATCGTCCCCAGTGTGAATATCCGGAAAAAGGAAGTAGCGTGTCCTGCGAACCTTGTGCATTTCAAAGGCGGACTCCAGCAGTTCTCCAGCTGTCATTGTGTAGATAGCTCATCTTTTGCACGCTCCCAGGTAAAGGAAGTGGATTGACCGGGAGTCCTCTGAGAATTCTGACACTCCCCAACCTCTCTCCAGAAGAAGAAGAAGTGGGTGGTAGGGAGGGTTACTTCTTGCAGACTAATTTTGCCAGGACCTGAGGGGGTTTCTGGAGGCTTAAGGCCGGGAATCCTTTTGGAACGCTCCGCTTTTATGATCGGATCCGCATTTCTTCGGGAAGCTGGAAAATGGCTCTTTGGGAAGGTGTAAAAGATACTCCCGGCCTTCCTTTTTTTCTCTTCATATATTTCAGCTAGAGCTGCTTACTTGTGCCCTCTAGCACAGATTTATCGCCGGCTAGATGTAACCTCTGTTCAGCTTCATCAATCCAGCCCCTTCCTAACAAAGATGGTGCCAGTGGTTCAAACAGCGCCCAGATTCGGCTCTCCCGCACTATATAAGTCCTGGGAAGAGTAAAATACGACACGGGCCCCATAGTTAAGGCAGTTTCGTTAACGGGTTCGTGTTCGAGCAGCATTCAATTTCCACACAAGACTTCAAATTGCCATTCTCCATCCGTTAAAGGATAGGGGAAGAGCAGCTTTTCATCCCTGGATGTTTACTTTTATGACGGATGTAAAATTACCCACTCCTTCCAAGGCCTACAGTTTCAAACCGAGTCTACATTTAACTGGAGCAACGTAACGATTCCAATCCTGGCAAGTTGAAAGAGGGGGTGTCTATAGAGAGTGTGTCCTCTGCACACCATTATGTCTCCAGTGAGGAAGAGTCTTTTACGTCTTCCAGAGTCAGATAGGGCTTCTCCTGAATCCAAAATCCCAGTATTTTGAGTGGGCCAAAAGGAGCATCCGGTTGATGACTGGCTCACGACTCTGGAGGAATGTCACCGACACTCAAGTGTAACGGGAATCTTTCTGATGCCGTGTCTCTCGGGATCCGATTATTGAGGGGAAAAAGATGAAACTGTTCTGCTGGAAAATGCAACACGATACTTCCTACGGTTCTCTCCAGGGCGTTTCTCTCGCCTACACAACCTCCTCCATTCAGAAAGCGGAATCCGGGTTATTTTCGTGCCAGGACACACTCCAGGGGTGAAACATGAATTGTGCGGCAAGTTATGCATTGCCCCTGCGAGGATTTCTGCTTCAAAACCCAATTTCACACTACTGGTACACAAGCTCAGTACAACATTAGCACTTTGTTGGAGAAAAAAAAATACAAACGAACACAGCGAATTTTCATTTCACTAAATCTGATCCAATAAGATTTAAGGTTGAGGCAATATTCGCAAGGATTCGGAAATCCCGTCACACACATTTTTCGGATAGCTTAAGGTCCTGCGGGCAGCCCCAACGAATCAATACAAACGATTTCTGTCCAATAATAGACTCCCACCCATATTGTCACATCGCATGCTTTAGGCCCGCCAAAAAATGCCCTGGAAATCGAGAATGTCAAATACCCCCGCCAGTTAAAATATTCATAACTCTTCAATGACACAAAGGGCTATTTGTCCACTTGGGACAACCAATTCATATTAGTTTCGGGACGAATCTGTTTCCATCCAGAAAGGAAAAGGCGGTTCGCCTATATTCCGACTTCTACCCACAAAAAAAAATTGTCGGCACTTACTGGGTCCGCACAAAGCGTCTGTCAATATTTAAAATCCATAAACGACCGACGCATATTACTGCAGCGCAAAAGGCGCGGTAATGGGCGCCACTACTATAATTACGTCTGCACCTGGCCCTATGCAAAGTGCACTAGAAATTAATTAGACGAAGTGTGAGGGCGTACTCTGTGTGCAGGTCCCTCTTTCATCACTCTTGCATGCGCATAGTGAAAAGCTGCAGCAGGCTCTGGTCTCCTGAATTGACCATCAAACAGCCTCTTCCTGCACACCCCTTTTTTCATCTCCTGCGTATATTTTTTTTTTCCGGGGGACGACCCCCGCCTCTCTCTCCGTTAGAAGCCAAACGTCCCACCGGAGGCTCTCAAGCGAATGAGAGTCCATAAAGTACAGGATGCATGGACCTTCCGGCTTTCACGCCAACAGCCTCCCAGCCGGAGACACACAAAGCTGCACTGCCACATGACAGTAGGCACAAGTCTCATGATGACCCCTCAAATTAGAGCGAATCAGCAGAGTAACGAAGGACCACCGTTAACTTGAACTACCAATCACAACAATACCCATGTGAACCAAGCGAGACACCGAGTCCCACCTGATATTGAATCAAAAATTGACGCAATTGTTTGCGTTTAATCTGCAATAATGCAAGCTGGGACACATTAGTGTCAATTATGCCGCCGATGCGGGCGCACACAACTATCAATCAGGGGGAGGTGGGCCGCCTAATAATTCAAAAAAAGGAGTTATAGCCAGACACTGCGAGTTAATCATGTGACAATTATTCTCGCAAGTCGAAATGTCGCAGCGTGTCAAACCTATTCCCAAAGAACCAGCTTTTAATTAAGACCCGGGAATATATGGAATCCTGGTTTTAATTTGATTACCATGCGTGTGAGGGCATGTCAGACCCTCTCTTATTCTTGCAGTGCAGTCGACAGGCGAGCCAACCATCTGGAAATTCCACGTCATTCTTTGTTGGGAAAAGGTCAGACAAGCCCTGAGTTTAAATCCTCAGAGGGAGGGGCGTCAGCTATGGAACTGAAATCACTGGGATGCTGTACCGCGGGGAATTTCATAAATATTCGAAAATGTTCCCGAACCATTATGAAAACAATTCCCGGTGGCATCCGCAAATAGAACAGTGTTTCGACGGGTGGGAGTTTAATAATTGAGCATGCAATATGCGAGTGCTGGGCCCGGATAATACAAAAAAAACGGGTTAAGGGTGGGGGAGATTGCCAATTTTTGTGACATCTAGGCATATTTGCAATTAAGACAAATTATTGAGCTAAAATCTGGGTCACAGCTTATGGACTAACCCACAACAAAACCAGAGGACCGGAATTGAATTCGGACACCCACTGGGAAAAGCAAATATGAGCAAGGTCTGCAGCGGAAAACTGCAAAACCACTGCAAGCAAGCAAGCAAACCGTAACCTAACATCCCTTCTCGAACAATCCGGTTTTCTGTTCTGCGCACACGTCTGGTGGTTTAGCTGAAAACTTGCAGCTAAATAAATCCGCCTTGCAAAAGCTGGAGGAACGTAATATGGCTCAGGTTAGTCCAGAGAGGTAATCGGGCTCTTATCGTAAAGCAAATTTTAATAATTAATACACGGAGAGAATAATCTAGGATCTCACATGTGCGCGCTCCCAAGAAAAGATTCGTGCGCAGGAAACGGCAGGAACATGCACGAAAGCCTATGACTTTTACAGGTCTATTACTGTATAGGTGCACTTCTATAAAGGGGGTCCATCCCCATTTTTTTTCAGGGTTGGAGGAAACGACTTTCAACTCGATTACAGTTACTCATCCGTAATTGCTAACTCCGCCTCAACTTTCCGCCATTAATGTCATGCAGAATTTTTCGGGAAGTCAGCAACAAAGAAACTTTCACTCGGCTCTATTACCTTTCGTCATGAGGCTTAAGGAGCCTGGGCGCCCCGCTTTAGAACTTTCGTCTAAGTGTGGAACCCCATTCTCCTCCCTGGTTATGCTGAAGGTACTTGCTTGTTTTCTGTCACTTGAAGGCAGGGCTGAGGTGGGTTAATTAACTTTTCTGCAAGATTAACGAGGATGGGACCAGGGGTAACATCGTGCAAGACTTGCAAGCTTCTGTACAGAAATTCCTCTACCACCCAGCCAGGTACATCGCTTTATCAATTGTGCGCGTTTCCTGCGATCATGTTAATGGAGGAGCTAATGTAAACGGTCTCTCTCTGGGTTGGAACAGCAGCCTGGTTCACAAATATGTGCCCGGGTCGATATCTGCCGGTAATCTAAATGAGGTTATCTGGCAGTGTGTAAACCCGCAGCACTTTGTTATTCTTAGTGTAGTTGACTTGCTGCAAAATGTTCGGT
The DNA here is from genome assembly GCA_000934665.2 of Catajapyx aquilonaris. NCBI lineage: Eukaryota > Metazoa > Arthropoda > Diplura > Dicellurata > Japygidae > Catajapyx > Catajapyx aquilonaris. The sequence continues at coordinate 6,506 of JYFJ02006792.1, read as the reverse complement.
AATGAGGGGGCTTGCATTTCCCTATTGTGTCATTTAGGTGAGTAAATTTATTTTAAACCAGGTCTCTCGATTCGAGTGAGCCCCGCGGCCGGTTGGAAAACCCAAACTGTGGTTTTTCGGATGTGGGTGTGATGATGAAAACAACGTTCAGTTGCCACAACAGAAAGGCAATTTCACAGCAATCTTTGTGGTACTAATGGCCGCCAGACGTGAGATGTGATGTCAAAATATCCTGGGGGAGGTCACACGCAGGTCAGATGTGTTCACAAGCAAGCAATGCAGATTCCAAAGGGGGGTACTGCACAATACAAGCGCAAAATTTCGGCCACATACTCGCTCCATAATCAGCTTAATTTACGCTGCGGAATATCCAACATCGATGACATAACTCGTCCCCCCATGAAAACTGCACCTGCTAATCTTTTGGTATTATGAGCATAAAACTCAATAACGTAATTGGTGCTAAAGGTTAGCAGGGTTAGTAATGCGGTTCCTGCGTGATATTTCCATTTTTTCCCATACACAGTTTACACGGAACAGCACGCATGACTCTTACGCGGGGTTGTGCACGCATTTTATAAACCCTCGTTGCAATTCGCGGCCCAACTTTTCTGCCCAAAAAATCAGAAAAAAAGTTGTGCACCGACTCGAGAAATTATAGACTAAGTCAGCTACAAAGAGCGGGAACTTCTAAAGTTAGCCAATTAACATTGAGGATGAAATCGTCTTCTTTCCATAAAAACTCCTTTCTCCTAGGTTCAATAAGGAAGAAATGGAAAGGAAATCATCGACCTTGCAGTACCAAAAGGCGAATATAAAAAAAGAAGAGGATGAACTGAAGGAGTTGGCAGTAGACAAAAAGAAAGAAAGAGTCAAAGATTCGAGATGGTTAACACTATCCAAGAGAAGATGAGCCAGAACCGAAACATGCCCCGTAGGTTCCCCAGAGAAACGGCGCTGATTATCCACTGCCAAAAGGACTTTTTAAGCGGCCATTACCATGCAAGGCACGTAACATGGGAGAAAGAAACTGCAGCCCGAGATTTTCCAGCTGCGAATGAAATGATTTTTGCTTCGGAGATGAAGCTAACGGAACAGAAAACAGACTTTGTGGAAGCAAACTCCTGAGTCCGTCTCTACACTTTTTTTTTGTACTATTTAAAGCTGCCAACGTTCGAAAATTGTCTGGCTCTCTGTGGATCTTGATAAAAGTAAGAGGGAGGGGNGGGGGGGGAAGAAAAATCGCTGACTATGTAAATCAGGAAGAAGTTCGGATCCTTGTAATTCTTTATCCTTCCCCTAGCTAGGTTAATTGCTATTCAATTCAGATTTCTAATTACCTCAGCATCTTTTCAGGCACGACGGATTGTGTCATCTTTTGTACGTCTCCACGGCATTTATGAAGCGTGTGTAAGGACAGGCCCGGAATAACATTAAGCGACGTCACAGTTTTCGGAAAGAAATTTCGCTAAAAATATGATGTCCTATAAGTAAAGTACTCCGGCCCCATTCATGTGGTCGTAAACAGTTACTACGGCGTGATAAATTGCATCTTAATGACGTCATCTCACCTTGTTCATCACAATGTGTCGTTCACACACCAGTTACAGCGGGGCAATAACTTCTGACGCTCCCAAGAATAATGTGTCCGAAATGTCACACTGGATCACAAAGTCGTCTCCGACATACAAAGACCATTTGTTGGCCCATCGCACTACGTAATTAACTTGTCATAAGTGAAGCATAAAATGACAAATGGGTGGCCCTTTTTAAAAATAGTGCATGTGGCCTGTGCACACATAGTGCAGTCTATGTTGCAAAAATAGTTTGGCGCAGCAACAAATTTCGTCTGCTTTATATTGAGTCCAGTCTTCTCTTGTTTCCTTCAAACAAAAGGGGCTCCGGAGAAGAAAAGAAGAAGAAGGAGGGGGAGGGGTAAAGGCAAAAGGGAGGAGGGGGTTAGGAACGGCGGAAAAAGTTCTTTATCAACTCAAAAGGCAGTTCCAACACATGCCCTTAGGACCATGGAAAATTGGGAGAACAGAATAGAATGGAATGGATACGGGGGAATGCTTTGAACGCTTAGGACCTTTTCGCTCTTTTCTTTTTCCTCCTTTCCAAAAAAGTCTAAATCGCCACTAGCCTCTTATCTGTTACAACAATAGTAAAGAAATACAAACTGACAAAAAATGGCAATCATTTGAAGCATTTGCTTATCTGTTTTCGTACCTAAACATATACGGTCAAACAGTGGAAATAATTCGCGGAAAATAGTTTTAGTACCCACTATACCACACAACGAATATTTCAATTAGAACCCCCTGTATTTACGCAGACAAAAGACTAAAATGAAACTTTGTTAATATTATTTCTAAGCATAGTTTTTGAACACGACAAAGTAAGAACCCTATACGCTTGATTCTGAGTTGAGGGCTTTTGAGTCTGGATGGCTCGAACAGTCCCGTACTTCAGAGAAGTGGCTGAATTTTTCCTGTGTGTTTCGCAATATAATGTCAATGCCTCGTTTCAGGACAGGAAAACAGTAAAAAGAGGGTTCCGCTGGCAATGTATGGAGATGGAACTATGGTCCGTGAGACCGCACTTTAAAAAAAACAACTTTACATTAAAATTAGTAGATGGAACGCTGCTTCTTTCCAGCATAAAGTGGTGATTACATCAATGACAGTAAACGACCAGCAAATTATTCAGTGCAACTTTGCATTGAGTGCACCTGCTTCAAAGGAAAATGTAAGCAATGCAGCTGACAGCCCTTTAAATTATTCATTGCGGTCATGAATCCATACGCGATTCTCATACTTCCGTCATTTGGCGCACTTCCATTAGAACATATCGAATTACATCATGATGGCGTACACTACCACTAGGCATCAGTTAACCCTTGATGTAACTAGAGCCTGAGCCCGACGGACTATATACAGTTCAGTACTCTGCGTCCCGGCAAAACAAGTTAACTTCTCTGGCTGGCAGTTTACAAACACATACTGCACAGTGCATAAACCCTACTGCACACCAGTTACGTAAAAGTCTGGCACGAACTAAACAAAAAAAAACACACACACACACAACACAACACAACACACACGCCAGACTGGACGTGATGGTTACGCTTGCAGAGATTCCACACTACAATAAGCTAGTGAATGGTTACGACTTTGCCCTGCCAACTCTCTCTTTCCGAAGGCTTTTCCTTGCACACAATACACGTTACGGCCACATTACCTCCATCCCAGATCACGCGTACGGCTGAACTCATTACCACTTCCCCACCCAATGTTTCCGCCTTGCTCACCCGAAACTGCAGATAATGGCTAATAGTCTAAGATAGCATCTTCCACCTCGAACCCCTCCCCTCTCCACTTGCTAATGATCGAGGCTCCTTTCGCGTTGCCCACCGGCATAATGAGCTATGGCCATATCTGCATTCTAAATCACCTTATTCTCCCTTATAATTTCCCACCTCCAAGTCGACCTCCAAAATGCAGCCTGGAATATTAGAGATCCTAGTTGACCTACGTGCTGAGCTATATACAGTTCAGCAGTGTCAATACCCTTGCTCCCAGAGTGGAGGTGCGCAAGGAATGTCTCCTCTGGCGACATCCAAATGTCACCAATGGAAAAAAATCGAGGTCATTGCATTGACTGCGATTCGCTTCATTTATTTATCTTAATTTGCATTAGCAAAGTTTCGTGTGACAATAAATGGTGCATAAGTTATAAGGTGTCTCCATCTAGGATGCAGTAATTCCTCGTGTGGCTTAAGCAGACAGGTCCCATCACGCAGCCCTGGCCCGGACAGAGCTTGAAACATTTAATTAGATGGGACTCCCAAGTGCGCTGCAGTTGTCGATAGGAAAGACATAACCGGTATCAACCCTGGACCCTGGGCTGCCTTCACCCATCGGGGGAGGGTTCCTCTGGGAGACAAGTGTCCGTTGGAGCGTCACTCGCTGGCACCACAAAAGCTCGTTGGCCCCAGCTACCATCCGGCCTTGCAACTCTGAGCAGCTTTTAATGACTCTTTGATGATGAGGTTCCGTTGCAAGCGAGTGCATCCAAGCGAGGTAGAAGGATGAGGAGGGAAAAAATCGCGTCATGAAGAAGCGAAAGCGTCAATAATGATGGTTATCTCAGAGGACGGGGGAGTCGTTTCTGTCAAGCCAGCGGGCTTTCATTGTGCACTTTGAAGTAAACCCGGAATGAGGATGGACCGGCTTTAAATAGGATCCAGTACCATTAAGAGACCAAGGAACAGCTTCCGCAGTGGCCCCTCTGAGAATTCCTAGCAGTCCAATATTCTTCGACACAACTGTGTGGACATCCTTTCTTAAAAACGGCGGAAAAAATGGCAGATTCCTGCACATTTCATGTGGGTAAAATTAGACCTTGACTGTCTCGACGTGACTTTCCAGCCGACCATAAATCTCCAGCTACCCTCTCCTCTGAAATGTGCAATCCTTAAGTCTACAGCCCCACATTCCAGGTCCATAACCCGGTAATGAAAAGACGGGTCAACAGTCTCTGGATTAATGTTCCATGACGACACAGTCATTCGGCCTCATTCTTTTCGCCATCGACGTCCTTTTTTTTCCCCCTCCTCAACAAGAGTGCATGCTCGGGAATAGTCGCAAAAGAAACGGGTGTTATCTTTTTGGGACTCCTCTTCTTCTTGGGAGTTTCCATTGGACCTGGGCCTAAACCTATAGTAACGGCCGCGAAACCAAGATTGACTTCCCTGTTCCAAAGAGATTTCCCTCTGGCCCCGTCATTTATCACGGCGGAAGAGCAAAGGCAACGGATAGCACAGAGGCATCGACAACTTTTTGGGAAGATGGGCGAAGGAACTGGCGGTCAAATTCCCGTCTTGTACCAGAACCCAGATGTAACTCTTTCCGGGAGGAAACATTTTCTGTTGCCAGCTACACCAGAAAGCGAGGCACTTGGGAGAAATTTCCGATTTGGAAGCACTAACTGGCCTGATGCAGACCTCCACTCCATTCTTTATCGCTTTACAGTGTACTATGTGTTGTGTATACTGTTGTCAGGGCCCCAAGAACAAAACCGTCAGTACAGTACAAAATGGAGCACCATAAAAACTTTATAAATATATCTGCATCCGACTCATCCCATTTGTCAAGCCTGTACATAAGAGGGAGGTCCACGAACCTGACATTCTCAGAGTTAATTACGAGCTCGAAATTGTGCCTTACGAGTTAACTCGAGCTGAAAGACATCTAGTGAATTGCTAATGGCAACATAGATTGATGTGCCTCCAACATCTCTAAGTACTGGAATCAACATTAACACGGAATTACCGGATTATCATGCTCCAGAAAGCAACCTATTCCATAAATTTCCGGGCGGAACGTCGGGATGGCGGTATTCCCGTTTTAAAACTGCATGTAACGTAGGTAACTGCACTGCTCTACGACATCCAAAGTGTCGCAGGAGAAACACGATTAGTGTTTTTATCACTTTGCATATTGGTACTGCAGACATTTAAGGCGTTAAGGTATAACCGTCCTTGTTTCCACCAGAAAAACCATTGGTCACTGACCACCCTCAGTGCTAGAAACTGGCTACAAAAACAAACTTCTGCATCCAGTAGCACAAAAAAGACAACGCCTAATTCCACAAAAGGCCTGACCTCTGCCTTAGATACGTCCTTGCCATTATAAAAGCCAAAGGCCCTTCCGCTCCAGTTTGAAATCACTGCAGGCAATCCCCATTAGAATCCAAGGAACAACACAAGGTCCAACCCTTGGCCCTTTTTATTATTTTAGAACCACCCTCACCTTCCATTTAATCATCACTCCAACTCTGGGTGGTTCAGCAGCATCCAAGAGGAATTTTGCATCCCACTCGATTTCTCCTTTGTCTCGCCATCAGCCCAAGGCAACCTGCAGCCTGCATGAATCGGTTGACGCCTCGCAGCGCAATTAACACTCCATCCCTCCGCTCATTATCGCCGGATAAACCTCCCCTCCTTTTCTTCACCCCTCCTCCTCCTCCTCCTCCTCCTCCTCCTGGCCGTATTCGTCTTCCTCTCTAGGCAGCCAGACCAGAATTTACGAGTATGGTGTACCACCACTGACCTGAATTATTATTGCACTAGTGTACAAAACCGAATTAGTGGTGGGAAGGACTTTTCGCCAGTTCGTCATTTACAGTACAAGGGAATGGCCCTAATATTTCACAATAGTAGTGTCAATTATCAAACAATAGATGCCTCTGCATGTTACACGGTTTAGAAACATGGCAAATAATTTATTCTCGTTCATTATCCTTAAAATAATGTAACGATATTATGGTTTGATAAATAATGAATCAACAATATTGATAATAAATTCCAGGTACTTATCGTTAGCTGATAAAGTGATATGAGTCTCACCTAGCTACCTATAGCAAGGTGGGTTTTGAATATCTCTGGCTGAAAATATCGCGGCGGATTTCCCAGCAACCCAACTGTACAAAAACCCTGCAGGTAA
>JYFJ02006791.1:1141-18084 GCA_000934665.2 Catajapyx aquilonaris | reverse complement strand
CCTTTTGGTAAGGTGCCACCAAGAAGAAGTAACTTGTTCAAGTGGGAGAAAAAAGCATTAAGCAAGGGAAGTGCCTTTCACACTTCTCGTCTTTCACACTTCCCTTGCTTAATGCTTTTTTCTCCCACTTGAACAAGTTACTTCTTCTTGGTGGCACCTTACCAAAAGGAGCCCTGATATCCTGCATGATGTGCGTTATGTTCTTTCGCATATGAGGCCTCCCGTGGACCCACACAGTAGCCACAAGTCTCTCCTCCACAGTGAACCCGCTCGTATCAGCCATCTTGCACTGTTAACAGTGTTAACTTACTGTGGGTGTTGTTGGGGGTCCTCAGATGTCTCCCCTCATCAAACAGTTCCGTCAGTGTCCAGAAGATGTTACACCAGCATTTCCGACACATTTTCCATGCACAGATTTGTTTTGCAGGCAAAAAAAGCCAGGTGTCCTGGGACTTTTCGCCCACCCTGGTGCAAGGCTTTTTCTGTACTTTTGCCTCAATCTCACTTGCACTTTGCACACCCCCTTCATTCCCAGATATGGTGGAACATCCATCGAAGCCTAATCCCACACACTTATCAGGGTCTAGGTTTAAATTTGTCACAAAATCTTCAATGGCTTTGGCAATACTTATGGCATGAAGTCCTTCAAGCTCGACAAAGCCTAAAAATTCTTCTTTGATTTCATTGGCCTTTGCATCGAAGAAACATAATCCAATAGACAGCTGTTCTTTGCCAGAAATATCCGCCGTTTCGTCAGCCAGAAGCTAGAAGCCGAAACGCAACCGGTGTACGGATTTTTGCTTCTAATGCAGTCACTTGGATTACCATAACTCCAAAAGGATAAGTACAAATCCCAAACTTGATATGTGCGTTGGATACCTAATTTAACAGTCTATGAGATGGCCACACTTGATTATGGAAATCGAAAATTTCGCGTCAGAAATTTGTGCTCCAATTTTAACAATATTATTCCATTCACATTTCATAACTGAGCCCCCAATATACTGCATATTGGCCTCGAGATAAAAATAAAGATTCATGCAGGTTATCATGCACTGTGCCTACATACATGCCCAGAACAATTATTCTGCAGATGTACACTGCCACTAATGAACATGAATGGTTGTACTGTACAGCGGGAACGAGAGATATACGCGGAAAGGCGGGCGGGCTGGTCCAAGCGCATGCACACGGGTTGCGTTTCGGCTTCTTGTGCGTGAAAGACCAAATTCGTCCTCGGAGAGTTTTCGGAAATATTGGCCAGACATGTCCAGCTTCATTTTAGGGGCCATTCAAAAAATCTCAAAATGGTCCAAGTTTGAGAAAAATCAAAATCAAAATTGGAGCGCCAAATTTTGACTTTTAATTTTTGATTCTCGTAATCATTAGTATGGCCATCTCATAGAGCGTTAAAATAGGTATCCAACGCACACATCAAGTTTCGGATTTGTACTTATCCTCTTGGAGTTATGGTAATCCAAGTGACTGCATGTGAAGCAAAAATCCGCATAAATTGGTAGATTCCGCACCCTGTAGTTACGCAACCTCGCAACGCAGAGGTATAATAATTTGGCTTCCTTCATAGGTCGATGAGTAGTACATGTCAATAAATTTTGGTCAAGGTCCTCAAAGATTTGTCGGAAAGGTGGCCCACTTGACGTGGAATGCCTCATATATATATATATATATATATATATATATATATATATATATATATATATATATATATATATATATAACGTTACACCGTGATAAGGCTGAGCCTTTTTAGGGGGGTGGAATACCACCATTTCACTCCATTTTTCCTATTATCTTCATTCACCGGTGCATGGAGTCAAGGATGTAGGGTAGGGATAGGGATTTTTTGGGAGGGAACATTGGTGCAAGTGCAATGTCGGTAAAGGGGTCATGTGCTGTCCCCCAGGAGGTTAGGTTGCCAGACACCTCCAAGGTGCAGGTCAGAGACCCTCCTGACGCAGGTGAAAGGCAAGTTCCCCAGGCGGGGATCGAACCTGGGGCCTTTCACTCAGCAAGCCGAGACATTACCATCTTGGCCATCTACACCTCCCCGATTCCAGGGAATATTAATGTGAATATTTTGCACAAATATTTATTCCAGGTCTTGCTGTGGTTAGCCTTTGAAGTAGCCCCTAGAGATGCCTCCGAACGGACAAGATTTCTGCTGTGTTTCCACTTGTTCGAACCACCGCCCCGAGTCAAAGGACAGCTCGATGTACTTCTTTTCATTTCCGGCCAATCCCGAAATCAGGTTACTATGGATGGAGGCCATACTCAAGCCAGAAGAGTACAAGATCTGCTCCAAGCACTTCCTCAGGGCTGACATCATCACTGCAGATCGTGCTGCAGATGTAAAGGCCGGGAATCACCCATCACTGCAGGAAAATGCAGTTCCAATATTCTTCGCACCACCAGGTATCGTTAACTACAGGAGTTGGTTGCACAAATGTTTGACATTACCTTATATTTCAGACTTTGATAGCGAAGAAATCCCATCATCGCCCCCACCCAGTGATTCAAGTACAGCAAAGTCAAGTGAATCTGCAGCATTGACTGCAGCTGCAGACAAGTCACCAGATGCTTCCGCCACTTTCGTGGATGTCCCTACCTTTACCTCTCATTACGATTTTGTGATTAAGGGTACGAGTACAGTTTTGACCATTTGAGCTACAGTAATACAGTGCAGTCTAATTATGTTTCTATGCTGTGTTATAACAGGAACATGATTAAACTAATATGACAGTACTGGACAATGATGAAGCATTTTCCACTTTCAGACGAGCTCAAAGAAGAAACTATGTCAACTACTCCAGCTGATGAGAACGATGAATCTATGCAATCAGATGGATTCGAGGGTGCTGGACAAGTGACTGGTTCTGTTGACAAACATGACATTCCAAGCACCACATCTGCAGAGGAGGAAACTGCAGGAGGTGCCAGCCTGGAGGTGGCTGGAAGCAATGTGTCACAAGAGGAAGAATCTCATGGCATGTAAGCACATTCAGAGTGTAATAATTCCTGCTGCTGCTGGTGCTTTACTTGTGCTCATGCATGCTTTCTTAATTGTAGGGATGGAACTGACCACACATATGCTGTCAACCTGTTGGCTATAACAATGCCAGTGTTCTCCCTAGAAGAAGTCAACAAAGATGCTCAATTGTCTCCATTGAAAGCAAAGAGCGATGCACTGTGCATGTTCCAGTGTGACAAGTGTGGTAAGGTGGTGCCCAGGCAAGGATGGTGGTACCACCAGAATAAGGGGTGCCTCATTTTGAAGCCTCTGTGCCACAAGTGCGAGACGTGTGGCGATAGTTTTCAGTGCAAGGCAGAGTTGCTTGAGCATAGCAGGAAGCGGCACAATGAGAAGCGCCGGTTCCTATGTGAAGTGTGTGGAAAGTCGTATGCTGATAAGCGGAAGTTGACACATCATCGGACATTCCACACCAACGAGAACCTAACCGATTGTCAGACCTGTAATAAGTTGATTAACCAGCCACGATTACTTAACCGCCATAAGTACATTGCACATGGGACTGAAGGGCAGCACAAGTGCGACTTGTGCAATAAGGCGTTTTCCATGAAATGCAAATTGAAAGTACATCGCTGGATCCACACTGGAGAGCGGCCGTACGGTTGCAAGGTGTGCGGAAGGTCATTTCGTTTACCTGGATTTCTTAGCGGGCACATGCGTATTCATACCCAAGTCAAGCCATTTGAGTGCAGTACGTGCAGGAGGAGATTTGCAATGGAATCATCGTTGCAAGCGCATCAGAATGTGCACACCGGGGCCAAGCCCTACAAATGCAAGACATGTGGGAAGCCGTTTGCTTCCAGAAGTGGACTGTATTATCATAACTTTACCCACGGTGGAATCAAGCCATATGCTTGTGACACATGTGCAATGCGTTTCACTACCAACAAGAAGCTCAGGGGTCACCAGTGGACCCACAGAGAGTACGAGACCCTGCGCAAGAAGCCTCGTGCATGCAAGAAGCGTTACAAGTGCGACAAATGCAACTTTTCGTTTTCCAAGAAAGCGTGGTTGACTGATCATTACGCTATACACGCTGAAAAGAAGCCATACAAGTGCAAGCTGTGCGGTAAAGTGTACCGTTCCTATTCGTCATTAAGCTGCCACCACAAGGTGACTCACGTGGACAAGGAGTTTCAATGCGAAGATTGTGGAAAGAAGTTTTATTACAAATCGCGATTAGTGCGACACCAGACAACTGCGCACTAGTAATTGCACATGAAAGGAGTCAAGTGTAAGCGAATGACAGGCTTTTGTCTTCCACAGCGTCAACAGAAATTACAAATCATTTTGTGAAGGTTCCCACCCAGTATGACCACCTCTTCACCTGAGAGAGGAATGCAGCTCATGCAGGGATGCAGTTGACTTGATGTAGCTACTGTAATTAGGACTAAAATCTTGCTTTGTTTTAACTGGTGGATGACATGGGTGGCAAGGGGATGGAGGTTCCCAGTAATGATGGATTGGCTCAGTAATGCCATGTTTAATTCTAGTGGGGAAGTGGTGTGAATTACTCATCACGTAATGTATGGCACCGGTTATCATGATAACTCTGATAAGGTCGAAGTTATTTGCATGAATGTGTAGGCTGAAAGAGTCTTCTCGAAACATGTCCTAATTTTGGTGAATGTGTGCAAAGGCACCATCTCAGAAAGCCATCGATTTTTAATGTACATGTACTGCCATCCTGACTGATCATAGGTAGTGGTATTCTCTCCTTCTTGAGCTAAGAACTACTCTTGGGGAATTAAATGCAGTTTAGTTGGTTTCTAATAATGCCAGAAGAAAAGTTGAGCTTATTTTGCTGTATCTGCAGCTTGAATGGTGTAAACCAGAATTAAAAGGGAATGAATATTTATTAAACATTAAGTGAACTGACACCATTTAAAAAAATATATGCAATGGGAGCCCGGCTATCATTAATCAACTCCATAAGCTGCATCGTCACACTGATTGATCAATGTACAGAATTGGATGAATGAAAACAATTTGATGTTTTCTACAAAAACAAATTCTTGGGTGTCACATCTATTAGGAGAGTACCGAATTACCTCACGTAAAGCGGCATGCCAGTATAAAGCAAGGTCGACCAGCATGCTGGTATAACCAAGGGGTGGCCGGCATGCCACAATACCGAGGTAGATTTCCATAATTTTGATCCTTGTCAAATCTTTTGGAATGCATCTGATACTGTACTAAAATAATGTTATGGTGAAAAATATGTGAGCACAGGGCTGTGAGAATTGCAAGTTCATCTTTGCACAGGCCATAGAGTTTGACCAATCCGACTCTGCCTGCTCTGAGAGGGGAACCCTCCTAAATATTACAAAGAATCTGCAAATGATCTAGGCAAATTCCTTCAGTCCTTCGTTTTGCTATCAATAGTTCGCTGGTCGCAGATCTCGGCAATCAGAGGATCACTTTGCGTAGTGGTATCAATTTGTCCGAGAAGCCTTGTCACTCAGTTAATAGAATCCGAACTAAACGTATGAAATATCCTGGTAGGTATGCTTCCCTTCTGGCCGCCTTGCACTTTTAACTGAAAATGTTTCCGTAAAACCCTTAACCACCAACGTGTATCTGCCATACATTGGCTACGACTTGGGGTATTTCAGGACCCCACGCGGTTGTCATTTTTTTAAAAATTTTACTTAATAGCACTAAAGCCATTCTTACCCGCTAAATTTGGCCTGTATTCTGATCTGTATGTGTAAAAAATCGATCTCCTGTGACCATTAGTTGAGTCATAAGGGACCTGAGACTCCATTATCGCACCTTCGTGGCCTTCCAGTTCGATGCTGTAAGTAATGGCTTATAACGTAAACATTCCCAGCTGCAGGGTCTGCAAGATTTTAGTTCCGAGCAATATTTATTGCTGAATAACAACACTCACACTTTATAAAATTCAATTTTGCTGTGATGCGCTGTGATGTGTTCTCTAAAAAATTATGCGCATTGGCTACGACGTGGGGTATATCTGGACCCCACAGGGACGCTTAGCAGCATAAAGGTACCGGTAATTCTGCAAAAAAAAAAATCTACTGATGTCAAAAATTTTCTTTGGATCGAAGAAAGTATGTCTGAGGAATATAGGCCTGCCATTTCTCATTTCATACAAACTTATTAATCGCGATGGTATTAACTACATTGTGGGGTACAAAAATACCCCACGTTGGTGGTTAAGGGTTGAACAATCTTATGGGATGTGTCAGTCAATAGAAGTGTCCTGGGCCATATGCGTACCGTACAACATGGTGTAATGCATTCATTTGAGTAATAAGAATTTTCATAGAGATCGTAAGAAAACCTCGCCTTATACCGGCATGCCTCGCTTAGGGCCAGTTGCACCGGCCTCAGTATAACTTAGAACCTCGGGTATAACAAGAATTGCCCTTAGACTGGCATGCTGGTGTAGCCACCAGATCGTGCATTTCTAAAAACTGGTCGACCGCGACTACACCGGCATGCCACTTTAAGTGAGGTAATATGGTATAACATGGCCTACTCAAAAGCAATAATTTTTTAAAAGTTCTCAAAATAGTATGTTTATGGCTGTTTATGTTCCTATTAATAAGGCAGCCACTGTGGTCTAGATTGGCTGATAACAATGCTAGCCATTTTGAGTGATTCCTGAAGATTACTTGCACTATTCTAGGTTAAAACCTCCCACTCTGATCACCTAGATCCTAAAAGAATTGCGAAATAGAATTTGAAAGCTCTTGCTGCTGTGGCAGCAGAATCTGTTCCAGGAGAGGAATTTTTATGTTCATTTTGAGTGGGGGAAAGTAAAGAAAATTTGCTGGCTTGTTGTAATTGACATGGAAGGCGTGAAAGTGTATTCCTCATGCTGATTCCCAGGCTGTAACTCTACAGTTGGGATTACGGGCATTCGAAGATGGTGGGCGACTAGGTACCAACTGACTTTGTAGGGATGGGTCTGGGGGACAGGGACACCAAGTTTCATGGGAGGGTATCCATTTTTCTTAGAAGATAGTGACTATAATTAGCTGAAGGTGTGCCGTGAAATTGTTCAGGAAATCAATTGGTTAATTTTTCTTAGTGAAGCACGTATTGTTACTGCACTAGAGTAGGAAGTGATGTATATGTTAGGCTAAAACCCCGAAAACTGCCATCGGCCGAAAAAAAAGGCCAGACCTAGGTCTGTTGCCTTCAAAACAGCCAGAACTAGGTCTGGTCGTTACTGCTTATTCATATACCTATGGATATGGAGGTGATGGGGAGATCAATGGAGCCCTTTGTGCTGGTGTGGCTGTGGGGCTTTGGGGTGACCATACCAGGTCTGTCCTTTGTTGTGGCCCTGCCAGGCATGGTCCGCCGCATTGGCTGATGATTTTAGTTAGTTGCGAGCATAGCAAGCTGAGCACTTATTGTGGATTGTGTATCCTCCCAACAATATTGTCCATCTTTGTGCGCCTCAGGCCAACGAAGGTTATTGTGCTTTGGCCAATCACCAATCCCTGGAATGTGCTTGGCAAAGCCACAATCACATTTGCTGGGGAGATACGCAACACACAATTAGCGCTCAGCTGGCTATGCTCGCAACCATCAAAAATTATCGGGCAATGCGACGGACTGTGCCCAGCAGGGCCACAGCACAGGACAGACCTGGTACAGTCACCCCAAAGCTCCACAGCCACACCAACACGAAGAGCTCTATCCATCGCCCCATCACTTCCATATCCATAGGTATATTAATAAGCAGGAACATGCAGACCTAGTTCCAGCTGGTTTGTAAATGACCAGACCTAGGTACGGTCGTTTTTTTTTCGACCTGTGGCCGTTTTCGGGTTTTGAGCCTAACATATACATCCACAGTTAGCAAAACTGGACATAAATCATTAGATGCTTCTTTGTGAAATTTTATGTGATGTTGTTAAATGCCCATTCTTGTGTAATTACTGAAATTATATGATAAGGAGTAGGCATGTAGAAAATTTTGCAATTTATGTCATTGCATTTTTCCAGGTGCAACAAAATGTCAAAATTGCAAACGTGACCCTGCTGAACAGAATTTGGTTACAAACGACTGAAATATGGTACAGTAGCAGTGGTGGAAATTAAAGGAGAAGCACAAGTATCACCTCCTGGCAGATTTTTCTTTTACATGAAGCTGCTGCAGCTTCATGTAAAGGAAAAGCTCAGCCAGGAGGTGATACCTGCGCTTCTCCATTAATTTCCATTACTGTACAAAATTCACCTTGGGATCACTCAGAGGTTTTCAAAATGGCCTGGGTCCGTTATAAACAGGTTACACAACTTATTTGGTGATATTTTCTGGGTTAGAACATTTTGTTTCTCAAATGATACTGTAGTGGCTCTGTTTCTCGAGGATCGGAGAGCCAGGAGTGGAAAGGGAAAATCAGAAAGGAAACAGAGCTCTAAATCACCCAGCTGTTCCCTTTGTCCATCCATTGTTTACAATACATTATTCATTACTAGTCTGAACCAGTAGTCCTTGGCCATTATGTAAGACCCTGCCCAGCTCTGCTTGCTTCAGCAACATAAAACAATGCTGTAGTCTTGCAAAATTGCATGAAAGCAAATATCCAAGCAAGTTTTCCATTTCATTTGGGCAAGGCATCATGTATGCAAAATAAATGGGCAAATGATAATTTAACAGGTTTATATTTTTTTATCACATTTGTTCCACATATATTCACAGGTTTGCTTTTATTTTGTAGATGGAGTGGTTAACTTATCTGCACTCACAATAACTCTTTCCTAAGATTATGCACCTTTTGTTGTTTGTAGTAAAGCCTGGATTTTAACCTGGGATATAAAATGTTTTTATTGGAAGAGAAAGTGCAGCCATATCTCCTGGCTGAATACCCTGATGGTTTCTTTTACGTAGTGCATGATGCTCCTGCATTCACACTGTTCAAATTGTGACTGAAAGGGTAAGCATCAAGAGATGATAATGATTATTTCTGCTACAGGGGCTGTTTTGCCATCAGCGATGCTGTTCTATGTGATACCCCGTAGTTGGACTATCACCCAACATCAAAGCTTCCATTCCATGAGACTTCTTTGCAGAGCAGGAAGGTCCATTCTGTCCCACCCCGCCTGAAAGACAGCAGATCAAACTAGTGGAAATCCATATGAGAGGCATCGGGAGATATGGCAGGGATGTCTGATGTCGGTATGCAATCTCCATACTTCTCACGTAGGCCACCGTTTATTGAGACGTGTGACTCACTGCTTTATCATGGTGCATCAACACCTTTGAAGGGCCCCAGCCATGCAGCTGAGGGATATCATGTTGATGCAATGGTGCCAGTATTTTCCTCTGGTTGCAGGCAGAACTTACCGTGGCCTTTTTGCCAACTCTGTGCAGTGACCTTGCCTCTGTGTCAGGATCCCACATAACTTTCTTTTCACAGGCACACCCAATCCGAATGCGCTTTGGACGTGTGTTGTGGTAGTAAATGGCCTCTACCTTGTTGCAGTCAGTTAGGTACACCCATGCTTTATCCAGTGCCACAACATGTTTCCATCTTTCACCAGCTAAATGTCTCTCTTACAGCTTTCTGCAGTATCGACGCCTAAGGATTATATTGTCGTATCTCGTATGTTAAAGCATACGAGATACGACAATATAATCCTTAGGCGTCGAGTTGTTGGTCTTGCACGCTGCAGTGTGGCTTGGTTTCACAACATGAACTTTGGCTGTGTGACATACTTTCAAGTTCAGGTCTTGCAATGAACAGTTGACAGGGACACTCCCACACATTCTGCGATGTGCCCTGGGGTCTTTGGGTTTTCCTTTGTCACCATTACCTTCACTTTCTTCGACACCTCTGGTGTTCGGCACAGTGTGGGGTCTATCTTCCGGTCGTGTCCTGAGGTGCCAACAACAGATGATGTGGCGTGGGGCTTTTGTTGCGATTCAACACTGCGTTATTACCTTCGTCTGACATGGTAAAATCTTTTAGCTGACACTGCTTCCTGATCTGACTGTACACATATTCCATGTTGGAAAGAGCAACAATGTATCCTTCTCAAAAAGGGGCTATTTTTGGAGGCATGTCTGACTGTGCAGCATTGTACACGTTACCGATGTGTCCTGGTCTGGGCTTTTCACCAAGGTCCATTTCGCCCAGGAATCTCGCCATGGTACTTGTCTGCTGCCATTTAAACTTTGCTACCATGGATCTGAAACAGTCCNCCCCCCCTCCTTTCTCCACATGTTCACCTCCCTTTCAGATGCACAACAACCCAGCCATCACCTTCCTGAACTGGCCGCTGAATGGGAAGGACCTGAATCCGACAGAAAACATTTGGATCAACCTGAAATGGAAGCTATAGGTCTTGGGGAGGGGACCAGCAGATCCCAGCAGATCCAGTTCAGCATCATGATCAGACCCCGGACACTCCCCCTATCATCAGCTCTTATCGCCTGACGGGGCGTTTTGCGGGAGGTGCTCACTTGAGAGCGCCTTTCACAGATGTAAATGCATGTGGCGACCCTACCGGACTGCGCTGAACTTAGGGAAGAGTAGGTCAAAATTAAGAATCTCATACAGGGAGTATCGTATTAGAGTCTTCATGAAATGCTTCACTTTGGCAAATGGAATAGCATTGAACTCGAATACTGAATTATTTAGACTTTAGAGGCTGTTTGAAAATGGTGAAAATTGTGTTGGTACAGCTGAATCAAGTGCCATTTCTTCTGCTTCAAACGTGCTGACAAAATTATGGTCAAAGAAACCGGGTTGAATATCTCTGAATGGCTCAACAGTATTCCTATTTGGCTATGAATGTTGTATATTTCATGTACGCAACTGTGGCCCGGTTCAGAGTACTTCTGCTCAATGCAATGGAGCTGCTTATGAGTACAAAGAAAGTCTTCGAAGCCCATAGTCATGAATCTGTTCCGATTTTGAGTAACGCAAAAATCGGACGAAGGACAATTTTTTGCAACCGTGGTCGATCTTGTAAAACTCTCGCTAGAATTTTGATCAAGACACTTGCAATGTGATTCCCACTCCAACCTGCTACACATTCATTCCAGAAAGCAAGGGGTAAACCTCATTCCTGTCTTAACAGTGAGCAGTGAGATTATAACAGTTCAGTTTTCTCTTGTAATATTAGATCCACAAGCTCTGGATATAAAAGTCATCACATTTTATAGGTAAAAACACATGAAACACTCCAGGGAGTTATTTTCTTTTGACTTCATTCTATCAGAATCCCTTTCCTCTTTTGTTTCCATTTTTCCCAGTTCATGTTTTTTTGTACACTGAAGAACCCTTCCTCATAGGGATTCATCAAATATTTGTATTCCTCACAAAATTAATATCACATCGATCCTTCTTAGGTTTGTGGAAACCATCGTTAAATTCTTCATTAAAAATATGCCGACAGGTATGAAGCTTCACTGACTCCTTGACGATATTATTCTGCATACAAGTAATATATTTTATGCACGTTCAGGAATGCCTCTAGGTAAATACTCTTTAGAGCTTGTAGCACGGAAATAATGGGCGGGAGCAGTTACGACAAAATAATACTCACTCGATCACTGATTTTGTACATACGACAAAGTAATTTTGCCTCTAATAATTGTTGTAACTCGAAATTGTCAAAGGACATGGCACAAAATGTATGATCGAGCCAGTGGCCTTCCGTTCGATTTGCCTGAAAATCGGATATGTTGTAGCCCAGACCGTCCTGATCAATGTTAGATAGGGTCATTTCGAAGTAGGACCTACAGGGAGCATGTAATGACCTCCGAAGGCAATATGGGACATGGTCTGGTTTTACGTTCGATTTGCCTGAAAATGGGATGTGTTGCAGCCCAGACCGTCCTGATCAATGTTGGATTGGAACATTTCGAGTTAGGTCCTACAGGCAGTGTTGGGTAGGATCTAGATCTCCGATCTAGATCCCCAAACCCACGATCTTTGATCTGATCTAGATACTTTTAAATTCGGGTATCTTTTTCTCTATCTAGATACCTTATTCACGGGATCTATGATCTGTAGATCACAATTTTCCAGATCATTTTTTTCGCCAATGTCGTCTTGAAACATCATTCAATTAAGTAAAATAATATTACATTTCAAAGTTATGGCATATGTGAATAGGCAAGATGTACAGTATCGTCAGTATGTCAGTATATTTACATTATTATGCCTGTTTTCCAATTGCAGGTTACATAATTAATAATTATATAGTATATTAGTATTCGTATAGTATGTTAGTACTAATGTTAGATAATGTTCGCAGAATTAAACACTTTGGTGATACATATACTTGTATAGTTGTATCTTGTATGTACTCAGCAAGTCATTGCTGATGCATTACTTCCAATATATTATAACAATTTGTTAGAATATATTGGAATATATTTTATAGCGAAACAAGTACCAGGGAAAGTGCATGCCAAGGTTTCGATAGAAAGAGTTAAGAGGGTCACAAGTCAGAGAATACTGAATATTCAGAGTGGGTTTATGTCGGGTGAGAGTTGTGTAGATCAGATATTCTGTATGAGACTCGTGATAGAAAAGTATTTAGCTGTAAACAAGAAGGTTTATGTTGCCTTTGTAGACTTAGAGAAAGCATATGACACAGTAAGTAGTGATGGTTTGTGCGAAGTTCTGAGTCTCTATGGAGTGAAGGGCCATCTGCTGGAGGCTGTAAAGTCATTGTATGAAGAGAGTAGAGCTTGTGTTAGAACTAGTGGGGGTTTCTCTGACTGGTTTAACATTAGTGTTGGGGTTAAGCAGAGTTGTGTCATGTCTTCCTGGTTATTTAACTTGTACTTAGATGCATGTGTAAGGGAAGCAATGATTGAAGGTGTAGGAGTGCAGTTTGGTGATGAGTTAGTTACAGTTCGCTCAAGAAGTCCGGTCATAAAAGGCGTGGCCAAGAGCCCCCCCCACCCCATCTCCCCCTTCTCTTTTCTCTTTGTGGTCATCACCTTTCACTTTTCTCTCCACCAATGGGGAAGAACTAGCCTGTCCTGGCACAATAGGGTCATTCCCACGTGCCACAAAATCTCGATCTTGAACCACGTTTCTGACTGGCAAAATCAGGATGTGATCAGGATCGTTTGGTGACTGTTTCCACGGGCCACGTACTTTTCGTGATTTTCGGTGGAGTGGTCTGTAACCACGCCCACCCGCCTGGCGAAAAAATGACTCTCGCTTCGGCTCCCGGACAAAGGCACGGGTGACTCTACGATAGGCCTGGCTGTAATAGCATGGAGGCATGCTATCTACGTTATTACACAGGTCCTGGCTGCCCGCAGAGCGAGGGGGCAGACACGCGGGCAGACGGGGCCAAGCAGGGAGCCGCCATGTTGCCCGGTCCGGAGGGGGGAGTGACGTCAGGATCGCGACTCAATAAGGTGGCAGTCAACTTCTACAAGCTGGCTGCCACAGTCACCTTTGTAAACGCGTTCGGGTGGAGGAAGGGCATGTGGGAACACCCCAATCACGATTTTCGGGGGTAAGGATCATGATCCCTGTGGCACGTGGGAATGACCCTATTGTTTCACCTACCAAACGCCCAAAATCGTATGTATAAAAAATGTGGGCACACTCTTCTGTCCAGGACTTCTTTTGTGACCGGACTTCTTGAGAGAACTATAGTCACTTGCTGTATGCAGATTATGCTGCCCTTTTGGCGGAGAGTGAGGCTGATTTACAGTTGATCATATGCAAGTTAGATAATGTTTGTGAAAAGAGGGGCATGAGGATAAACGTAGATAAGATTAAGGTATTGGTATTTGAAAGATGACAGCAGGTTTCTTCTTGTATGTTGCAGGTACGAGGAAAACTGGTTGACCTGCTCAACCAGTTTGTATACCTGGGTAGTGTCCTTGAGAGTAATGGTAGAATGGATGGGGAGATAGACAGGAAAGTTCTTTCTGGGTTGAAAGTGATAGGTGCCATAAGTAAGTTTTCAAGAAATAAGGCCTTATCTTCTGCCTGTAGGTTGTCTGTCTATTCTCAAGTTATTGTTCCTTCACATGTATGGTAGTGAAGCGTGAGTTTAGTCAGATAGGCATAAGAGTAGGGTGTTGGCTACAGAGATGCGTTATCTCCGAGCTGTTTGTGGGGTTACTAAGTTGGATGGGATTAGGAATGAGGAGATTTTGCAGAGGTGTAATGTTAAGGAGACTGTTAAAGATAAGGTGTGTAGGTCTACTCTAAGGTGGTTTGGCCATGTGCAGAGGATGAAGGAGGAGGAGATTGTGAAGAAGGTTTATTTGGGTGGAGTCGTTGGTAAGAGGGCCAAGGTAAGGCCAGTGTCTTAAGGCTTCCTTCGCTCCGGGCCTCCGGCGAGTAGAGGGGACGTCTCTGGCGGGGTCGATGAGGTGCAAGGGTGGTGATGTCATACACGTCGGCGTGGCCAGGGCGTCCGGAGTAGTGGCTGGTGGCGAGGGNGCATAGTGTAATATTTAAATTTAATATTCAGTGTCTGTCGTCTGAGATGGGCAGGGGTGGGGGGGGGGGTTATAGTTTTATTTTCGCAAGTTTTAATTTAGTTCATATGTTGGGTTAGCTTGCGTCTCCCTTCATCGCTGACTACCCCTCATAGGGAAATGTGATGTTGATGTTGATGATGATGATGATGACCATTATGAATAAGCTGCACTGTCAAAATATTTTACATGAGAACATGACAAATCTGAGAATGTTAATGCAGAAAGTAGTCCGAGAAGCATATACTGTAATGATCTTACATTACAGTGACTTGCATCCTGCTTGCATGCATGAAAGTTACGTAACACATCCTCTAGCTCTAACTTTGATGGTGCTTATCTAAGTAATTAATTAAACACAAACGAAACTTTATGAATCACAAAGAAGCACAAACGAAGCACAATCGAATGGCACAGTCAAATACAGTGTATTGTCCATTTTGGGCGGGCAGCATGTCACCAGCTCCCCCTCCCCCCTCACTTTGAACGTGATTATCTCAACTTCTCAGTAACTAATGAAAAAGCACAAACAAGATTTTATGAAGCACAAACGAATCACAATCGAATGGCACAGTCAAATAGTGCATGTTCAATTTTGGGGGTGCTGGTGACATGGACCTTTCAACCTGTGAATAGCGAAGAAGCTGTAGGCCTACCCTATAGACATATGATGCGGATGAACTGGCTGTACAGTACAAAACATTTAACCCTATACTACTCACTGAGCGAAGAAGAGGCTCTGATTGGAGTCATGAACTGCTATGATTCGGTTCCTTTTTCTGGAGCCATCATTCTGCCCATGTTTGGTTCGTCCATCTCCACTGGCACGAACCTGCAGGCAACAATGCAACCCTGCCATTGACCTGCTACAGTCAGCCCACACACATCGTCAGCTGACTCGGCAACCATCATGCGACAAGGTCCATGATCGGACAAAGTAGAAAGACGACCTTTGACTTGTCCAAATTCAACGCCATGCATTAACTCGAGGGCATTGCGCTAACAAACAACCCAATTAACTTCTCCTTCAAAGGCGAGATTGGTACAGCTATATAATCTAACCAGATAATCTCGCCGAATAATGTGACACCGTGTGACACATTCAGCAACGTGAGCCGGTGAGTGTGAGAAAATTATTCGCTTCCTCCTCCCAGCTTCAGACAGATCACCTGAGTCATCGACAGTAAGTAACCGGCAATAAAAAGCCAAATGCTATAGCAGTCAGCATTTTTTTTCTTCCTCTCGGCCGCCTCATGTTTGCCATGCAAAATGAATGAATGGCCATTGTTTGCCCTGAATAAACACAGTACTTTCTCCGCTAATTATAGGATGGGCACCACGTACTTGGTTCCGAGAATGAGCTCATTCTCATCAGCGACAAAGCCAACAATAGGTCAATAGGGCGCCACTTCCCTCAGGATAAATCCGGGAAGAATCCAGTGACAAAATATGATGCAACATTTGACACCACCCCCCTTACTGCATCAGTCAACGAAGGTCAAGGTCACTTGGCGCGACAGGGAACTATACCCACGCAGCCTGTGACAGCCCGACACCGGTACAATCGACACCGTCCGTTCGGTGCTTGCATCTGAGTGTTCCGCCGGGTACGACACTATTAAACAAGTGCATGATTGTACGGTACATTCTGTCGATTTCCTGCATAGATTCACAGGCCGATTTCGACCTTGAATCGTCAAAGAAAAGTTTCAGTATACAGCGTGCACCGACAACCTATCTTCTCTTCCCTGTACCGGATATACCGGCACCTCAGAGGTACAGTACGTACAGTTGGTACGGTAACATGCGCACCAACTCGTGACGTAATGATGCCACCTTCATCGCTATTGCATCAGCGACATATAGCTGCATCGACGAGGCATCGACAGTCGTCGTTCCAACTGACACCGTCGACCCACGTTGTACAGCTGGCATCTCGAGATCAGCTCCGACAATTTGTCAGCCGACTGATCACCGCCATGCCAATTCGACACGCCCGGATACGCAAGTTCCGGAACAGTATCGCAACTGCTTGACAAGTACGGGTACTCCCCACACTTGTCCTGTAGTGCTGCATATCGCATGCTACTTGGTCTGTTGAGCGTCAACAAACGTCAACACGCAACTATACTGTATATATACTCATCCGGATCCGGCACTTACCGCCTCCGAATTTTGCAGCTGGGTCACTGAGGACGGCTTCGTCCCCTCAATCCAACGAATACGGCGGCTCGCCCGTACAGTACTCACTCAATCACCCCTGCTCGACTAGCAAGCAGAAGCGGGCCGCAATACCTCGTCCCCCAGTCAACAACGGCGTCTGTACAGCTGAACTGTACATACAGTATAATATTATATCCAAGTTGGACGCCACCTGAGACCTGTCTCCTTACTTAACCAGTCTATAGTTCGAGAGAGAGAGAGAGAGAGATTTTTCAGAAC
>JYFJ02006790.1:0-18081 GCA_000934665.2 Catajapyx aquilonaris | reverse complement strand
TGAACACCTTCACATGAAAAAGGTCAGCACAAGATGGGTGCCCCAACTTCTGTCCGCAATTAAAAAGCAAAAATGCGTAACATGTTGCGAAACGTTTCGGACCTTCACCGTGGCAAACAGAAAGAAGTACTGGAGTTCATCGTCACAGGAGATGAAACTATGGTCCCGTGCTATGATCCTCTATCAAAATGAGAATTAATGGAATAGCTTAGGGCAGGCGGAAAGCGGCCGAGTGACCCGGTCAACCAAGAAGACCATGGTGACGGTTCTTTAGAATTCCAAAGGAATCTTACTAATAGACTTCAAGGATTAAACCTCGATTGTCCACGGAGAGTCTTACTCTGGCCTGCTGCACAGGTTTCGTGATGCCATAAAGAAGAACAGATGCGGGAAGTTGAGTTGGGGTGTTCTCCAACATCTGGATAATGAACCAGGTTACAGGACAATGTTTCCAAGACTTCTGTGAGGAACTGTGGCTTCGAGGACCTTGATCACCCACCCTACTGGCCCCTAGTGACTATTACCTGTTATCCAAACTCAAAAAAGAACTTCAAGGTACGGTTTAAAAGTGATGAAGGGGTGTAAGAGGCAGTATACGAGCATTTTGTAGAGAAAACTTTGGACTATTCTTCCAGAGGTATTGAAATGATAATTATGAGATATAAGACGTGCATTGATGTAGAAGGAGACTATATTGAAAAATGACACTGTCGTTTTATTTCCATCACCCCTGGAACATAGCCATGACGGAAACTTTTGGCGCCTACCTCGTATATAGTCAATACATTGAAAAATATTATATAAAAATTAATAAAAATTAAAATATGGTGGGGTCCGAAAAGACCCCACGGCACAGTTGCCGTAATACTCGTAGGCACGGCATGGTTCCCGGGTTAAAAGTGCATCAGCATTTTCATAGGTTTCTTTCATGACTCCCAGTATTATGTTACAGAAATTTTAAAAAGCATGGTATAACACCTGCCAAATGAATTAACCTTTGTTGAGCCTAACTCTACTAGCTTTTCAGTTTGTATTTTTTGCATGTTCCCCTGTGAAGAAGGCAAACCTGTTGAGGGGTATTACAATAAACAATAAATAATAGATAAAAATTTCTCTCGGGTGGGATAAAGGTCCCGGCGCTTATGGAGGTTGAGATGTTAAATGTCAGGCCTAATAACTCCGTAATTACTGAGCAGAATGACATGAAATTTTTGACACAACAAGACACAACAACCCTTTCACGGCTATGTTGAGCGACACCTGTTTTAGTTATTCATGAAAACCACGAAACCGAGAGGAATTTGAAGGCATAAGAATAAGGAACAAATGAGCAAAATCGCTCAACACACCAGTGATGTAGAATGCTGTGACGAATGGGAAAAAAAAAATCATGTCCTTTAGTGCTGTGTCAACAGAGTCATTAGAAGATAACCCTGCTCATGGAGATGCACATGTTCGGACATGTTAGCCTTTGGCATCATCACGTCATGCAGACTGAACCAATTGACATGCAAATTTGCACATGGATGCAGGATGATGGAAGCTATCCAGTGCCATATGTCAAAAATGTCATTATAAATATAATAATGGATTATAAATTATAAATATGACCGAAGCAGTAGTGGTGGAGTGGTATGGTGTCCGACTGCTAATCGGGAGGTCCTGGGTTCGAATGCCGGAGGCCGGCGACCCTGATCATGGTTTTCTGTGGTTTCCCATGGTCATCGCAGGATAATTCCGGGGTCGTTACCGTAATTATAGGCCACAGCCGCTTCCTTCCTTACCTATCCTTGCCTCAATTCCGATGAAAAAGTATAGTAAAAATGGAAAGAGTTCCAGACAAAAAATTGGGAGAAATCCCCCCCTAATAAAGCCCAAAGGGCTGATAATGGGGTATCAATTATTATTATTATTAAATTATAAATATGTCATTTTCCCCCCATTCATCACAGCAATCTACATCACTGGTGTGTTGAGCGATTTTGCTCATTTGGTCCTTATTCTTCACTGGACATTATTTCCTCACATGCCTTCAAATTCCTCTAAGTTTCGTGGTTTTCATAATTAACTGAATCCCTAAAACAGGTTTCGCTCAACATAGCCGTGACAAGGGTTGTTGTGTAGTGTTGTGTCAAAAATTTCATGTCATTCTGTTCAGTAATTACGGAGTTATTAGGCCCGACATTTAACATGTCAACCTCCATAAGTGCCGGGACCTTTAGCCCACCCTTAAACATCTAAGACATGTTGGGAAAAACGTGTGCCAAAGAATGTTAATAGTTCAGCATACCTTGTAGGTGGGCAGAAACTTTGCCTTCCATTCAGCAACAGCAGTGTCCAAATCTTTACCCTCCAGAAAATTCATGGCGAAGTAAAATGTTGTCAGAGCAAAAGGGGAGTAAACCACCTGCTCCACAGCAGCCTTTAAAAAATTTAACAGTAAACATTCTGCATAATGAAAAGGTACAATATTGTTGCACACTCTATATGTGGTAAGGCATTGTATAATTGAAGACCTTGGGGGAAGAACAATCAAGGTCCACCTCATGTGAAACTACTGTATATTGCAATAATTTCAAATTTCGAAGGCTCATAAGGTTCCAATGTAAATCCCACGTTCTGACCAAACCATCATATTCTACACTAGTGAAAGTTTCTTCTGACATACGAAAGTATGTAACTAATTTTTGACAAAAAGTGGAACTTGATCATTCTTCCCCCGAGGTCTTCAATTATTATCGATAGAACCCTCCTGGAGCTGACTGGACTGACATCACGGGTCAGTCAACCACTCCAGGCCCTCTAGAAACCACTTTTTGGTGGTATGACATACCCACAACTGGACAACAGCTAATGGTCAACAATGTCCTCAAAATGGAGTCGACGAAGGGGTTTCTTCATGGATCCAAACAGGCAAAAGTCACTGGGAGCCAGGCTGGGAAGTAGTGTGGGTGTGGAAGCACCCAAAGCTGGATCCATGAAAAAACTCCTTCGCCGAAGCCATTTGAGGACATTGTTGACAGTGATCAGTTGTTGTCCGGGTGTGGGTGCGCCACACCTCCAAAAAGTGGTTCCCGGAGGGTATGGACAGGTTGCCACACCCATGGTGCAAGTGCATTCATCTCCAGAAGGATTCTATCGATAATGGTGCCTATCTGCCAACTAGCAAGGGCCCTGTATTTGTGGGGGGGAAATAAAGTGTAA
Organism: Catajapyx aquilonaris; assembly: GCA_000934665.2. Lineage (NCBI taxonomy): Eukaryota > Metazoa > Arthropoda > Diplura > Dicellurata > Japygidae > Catajapyx > Catajapyx aquilonaris. The sequence goes on along the minus strand of JYFJ02006790.1, from coordinate 14,877 downwards.
ATCATTTAGTATGGCCCTTGTAAAAGCCACTTAGTGTAGTACTTTGTTAGTGTCTGTCTGTTTGTTATCCTTAGATCACCAATAATGTGCACATACCTTCATGAGTGAAGTACGCAAGGTTCTCTCTGGCAGCACCCGAGAGATGAATCTCATCCAGTGGTACACAAGTGGAGCAGAGTACAGACCTCCATACAGGCCATATCGCAGTACCTCCACCAGGTCTACTTTATCCCTTCTGGCAATAACAAGTTGCTCCACAAGGTTGGATGAAGGCCACAAGATGGAATAGGCCACCATGCCTCGAGCGACAGGATACTTGACAAACACCCGTCGTACTGAAGCCAGGACATGTTGAATTGTAAGAAGAGGCATTGTTGTCCTGCAAACAGATCAGTACTTCTTAGTATGTTACCATAGCCTACATTCTTTAGCTTTTCAAAATACGGTCAGCATATAGCCGCTGCCATTTGGCTGATCACAAATTTTACACATTACAAAAATATAAACAATGACAGCATTTTCATGATACCGTATCTATGCTAGCATTTCCATGAGAAACATTTCTGTATCATAATTTCACAACATTGCAAACATCACAATAACCTCTACGCTCTACCTGCCATCCCAAAACCTACTTTCTTGTTATGAACCAAGGAATGAATATATTTGTGGCACACTCCCCTTCTCCTCACAGTGACGGCCCACAAATAAAGCTGCTCAACATCGACACTCCTTCATCTCTCTGCACCCATGACCTTCTCTCTCATTCCATTACCTCGCAATTTTTCATAGGCTAATATGCACACCATGCGCACACCTTATTCCCAACAAAAATGGCATTTCCTTCCCCTTCCATTTAAATTTAACCATGACTTCTCTATAGCATTTGGAATCTCAACTTTGCCAGCAACTTGAGGAACTTCACATTACCTCTTTATAAACAATCTTCTTCATATTCCGTTTTTATTTGTTTGCCCTTGACCCATGTGTCTCTAACCTGTCTGCTCTTTCAGCTCTTTCATCTAGTCCTCCCTCTTCTCTTCTCAAGTTTTCCTCTAACATTCATCGTCACTCTCAACTCCCCATTCAAAATGAGATTATGACCCCTTGCAAGATGGGCATTGGTGCAGTGTATTTAAAAGGTGTTCCAAATTATTATTATTAGTGTAATTCTTGAAAAGGTAAAGTCGTCGGGTAAAATTACTGAAAATTTGCATTATAGTACACCTGAATATTTCACGTACCCATAGCTCTCTGATCATTTTCTGAATAGCCAGGTTAAAGGATGTGATGTCACAGTTACATCACTGGAGTACTAATAATACTGCTGGCATTACTTGACTGACAGTATTATGAGACTATGCTGTTCACTCACAAACATAATCACACCATTCAGAACCAAATTATTTCTTCATGCCCTTACAACCAGAACATACTAATTAACATGGCACTGAAATTAATACGACTCTGAGAGGATCATATGTCAAACTTTGCCCATGACCATTTACCCCTAACCAAATTGTTATTAACTAAGCTGCCATTACTTTAACACTGCCATATAGAAAGGATTAAGAGTATATTCTCAAGAAACTACAGTCCCAGCCCTTGGAATGTTATCACAATATAATTATGGGTGAAGTTCATACCCTCACCAGGGTTTCACACAGACCTTTATTTTCCTCATCAAGGATATGCAGCATTTGTCTTGACGAAGGGCCCGGGTCCGTGGGCAAGGTAACTGGGAGGGGATGTGCAAGGTGCAGCGCAATGTCCCTGCTGTGTCATTTTTGTGAACTCCCCCGAGTGGTTAGCCTAGCTTCTAGCAGAAATCACACCCCAGATGATGCCAGATATGACCCCGAACTCTGCACGAGATGATGAAGGGAGGAATGTCTGGGCATGGGATCGAACCCGGGACACTTACATCAGTCGGTGCATATGTTACCACAGCACCACTCCGCCTCCCCTTGAATGTTCCCACAATATCAATATTAGTGTTCTCACCCAAAACACAATGGTGTACACAATTTGCAAACATCTCCCATCCACACAAAATAATGCACAATTGCAGTTAGTATGGTACAATACCTCTAAAAAAATCAGGTGCGTAATGAAAAGTGCCTTTTTGTTGTTATGCAAAATTGAACCTTTCAAATGTTATAAAGTAATTAAATTCATTAATGACTAATTTTTAAACTTTTTAAATTAATAATCATTTCTTTTGATTTTTCCAATCTTTCTAACCCCAGCCAGCTGAAACCACAGTTGATAAAACTGTGGATGTGGGAGGTCGCGCTGTGCACATTTGTACGACACTACAGATTCACTGTTTAATCCTTCATAATGCAGGCACCACTCAATATGACCAATATCACAAAATCACCAGCATATACATAATTACCTCCTCGATGTGTCGTCATGAGCTGACCACCAGAATTTCGTGATGCCCTCTGCCTGAACACCCAGTCATGTGTGTTGTGTGTGCCTGTATCATCCAGATTTCTGTTTCGTCATGACTCCTGTGCCCCTACGTCGGGCCGGCTGGTTGGTTGGGTACGATATTTTTGATTTACGTCATTTGGGTCGAATGATGTAACGCATTATTCTGCCTGGGGCCATCTGGAACTATTCCAAAGCTCGTTATAATTCCGAGAATTGGATCAAACTGAAAGTGGATCACCAGGAAATTAAAGCACAGGGGCAAAACCAGGGGCAGACACTCACCTTTGACACTTGGAATTTTGCGGCCTAAAAATTAATTCAACCCTTTCAATACGAACAATTTAGAAGACGATGGAAAAAAAAAAATGCAGCATTGCAGCTCGACGTTGCCAGATGATCCATGACGTCAGTCGTTATGTACAAATTATTCGAATTAAAATTTTGAAAATATGCTGTTTAGCTGCATACTAGTTGGCAAATTGGCAGGCTGGAATTGATCTGAAGGCGATTTCGGGTCAAAGGTCATAAGTTGTATTTCCCTCCGGCCATTTTGATCCAGTCGAGCTGATAACAGCAACTGCTATTGGTAACCAACGGCAGTTTGACCTCGAATTTGAACTGACGTGTACAGCCCTGGACGTTCAGAGTGGGCTATGATACACCCGCCTGGTTCATGACCCGTTCTGCCCAACCGATTAGTGCAAACACGCAATTCCAGCGCAATTAATTCCGGATTAACAGTGCGCATAACCGTTACCGTTAGCCGTCACAGGCGCCATAGCTTGTTGTAGGAGCAGGTGCAAGGGGAAGCCGCTGTGTTGGAAACGGTCCTTCAGAGTCGTTTGGTCCCCCGATTTGAAAGCTGAGGATTCGCGTCCGTTCGAAAATGGCGGACTCGTCTCAACCGAGCCGCTTCGAGAAATCTCTCGGCTTGCTGACAACCCGGTTCGTCTCGCTCCTTCAGAAGGCCAAGGACGGGGTGCTGGATCTCAAAGTCGTGAGTAGCCTGTCGAAGCCACTCCCTTTGCTTGCCCCCGGGCCCAGCCCCCGGGAGGAGCATCCTCACGCGCCAACATGTTTCAAACCCACACGTCATGGAATTTCATTTTCCCCAGGCGGCCGACCTGCTGGCAGTGAGGCAGAAGAGGCGGATCTACGACATCACCAATGTGCTCGAAGGGATTGGGCTCATCGAGAAGAAGAGCAAAAACAGCATCCAATGGAAGTGCGTTGCACCCATGCTTTTGCCTTGTGGCCGTGTACCGTATAGAGATGCCGTTGAAAGGAAAAGAGGGGAGGGAGCATACATTTTGCGTTAGGTTCAGTCCTAACAGAGCTAGAGCCACTAATGCACCGGGTGCAGGAGCGGCGGTTAGCATATGGCTGTCTTGAGAGTGCATGTTGGCCCAGGCACTTGCATGGGTGCGATTAATGGTTTATCTTGAAATAAGGGCAAGGCTTGTTAAATATTGTAATCTTTGCAGCGAGATTGCACAGATGCATGTAAACAACTTTAAATTAATATTAACCGGGGGCGGAAAGGAATTGGTGACACGACGCATTTATACCCCAAGCCCCGAAGGAGGTTAATGACCCCATGTTGCCACTTACTGCAAAATAAGAACCTGGATTTTTTTCTTCTTATGTGCATGCCTATGTATATGCTTAAAAAGTAGGCTACTGTATGTTTCAGAATTTATCTTCACATCCACATTAATAATTTCAAGCATTCCTGTTCTTTGCCAACTTGGTGCATGCCATTGGAAAGCCCTTTTACAAGCTTTCTAGTGGCAAAATATTACTTCCTGCAACTTTTTCAGGTGGGGCAAATGAAAATTCTGTGAGATTTTTTCACGAATAGGGTGCGAGTTCTACTCTGAAACGTACAAAAGCAAGACAATTTTTGTAATACCACAAAGTAACTATGGTTTTGGCTAGCTTTTGGAAGGCAATACTATAAATTTGAGATGTTGCACTTCGTGACCTCAATTGTGTTCATTATGTTCAGGGGTGCGGGACCTGGTTGCAACACCCAGGAGATGTCAGATCGCCTGTCCAAGCTAAAGAAGGAGATAGCAGAGCTGGATGACCATGAGAAGATGCTGGACATGCACAAACAGTGGGTTCAGCAGAGCATCAAAAACATCACTGAAGAAGAGGAGAACATCCGCATGGCGTACCTGACCCACCATGACCTGTGCAACTGCTTTGAGGGGGATACCCTCCTGGCAATACAAGGGCCCATGGGCACAGAACTGACGGTTCCCTTGGTTCCCCCAGCCAATGACGATGAGGCAGAGGAGGATGTTAAGAAGCAGTACAGTCTACACATCAAGTCAAACCAGGGGACCATCAATGTACTGCTTGTGAATCAAGAGCCAGACAGCCCGACTCCAATGGTTGTGGAGGTACCACCACCAAAAGAACTGTTGGCTCCAGTCCAACATGAAGACACTCCCCCCCTGGAAGACACACCACCTGCCACGCCTTCAACAGCGTCAGCCACACCTGCTTCAGGGGTGACCACACCCACTGCAGCAGTAGCTACTCCTCCAGAGGCAGCAGTGGCACCTACTTCCACCGAGGAAGAGAAAAAACGCAAGGTGGTGTATCCACCAAGTCCGCCAAACACAAGGTCACGTTCCTCTCCGTCCAAGTCAGTGCCGCCTCCAGCCATGCCTGCTTCTCCACAAGCTCCACCCCCTATTACTGCGGCAGGGCAGACGACTCCCTTGGAACCCTATCAACATCGGCACCAAACCAGGCAGAAGTCGAAGCAGGAGGCGGCAGCCGCTGCAGAAAAGGCTAAGAAGCCAGTGGCAACAAGGCGGAGGAGTTTGAGAAGAGGAGGGGCCAGGGAGGACAGCCCTACCCCAAGTCCTTCACAAGGAAGACGCCCTGCCAAGCAGGCAAAAACTGAGGTGAAGGTAAAGGTGGAGAAGGAAGAGGAGGTGAAAGAGGATAACGAGAAAGAGGAGGAAGAACCTGAGAAGGAGGAACCAATGGATGTTGATTTGCCATCAAATTTCCAAGGTATGATTTCAATGTACCAAGGAGCCATCTGTAAATTAAGTACAGTACTATAGAACCATTAGTAGAGCCCTCTTGCACTATTAAAGTGTTACTAATCTCAATAAGATTTGTGTCAAATTTTATGGCTTGGTTCACTAGCTATGGGAGTTCTAAGTATAGGCTAAAGGTGCAGACCCAAGCTTGCGAGAATGGGTGGTAGTTCTGAAACCATGATATACATATCCCACTCATTGGAATATTTGCCAACATTCAAACTTTCGTGGCGTCATTGCATTATGTTGTTTCTTTTCACCAGTGAGCACTTCAACATTGAATAGTGATTAATCATCAGATTCTGGATAATTTTGTCTGTTGTATTGAAGGGTAGGTCACCGTGACAAAGACCCTACCTTGGTTAAATCCCGTGAAGGGCTTGAAATCTTTTACCAACAGCCAGCCTTTTAATAGATTAACTTGTTAAGAAATGAAAGATTTCACTTTGCAACAAAAAGAAATGTGACGTTACTTAGTGTAACTGAATGTTTTAAGTTGAGAATGGGAGTGTAAATATTCCCATTCTTCTCCAGCATTGCCTTCTGGAAAATTCTTATACCATCCCAAGATTAAGCATGAAATATTATATTGGCCACCATAATACAGTAAAGATAAGTGCAATCAGTTTTTCTTCTTCAAGGTTTGAGAGTTCAGCATTTAATTTGCAGTTGGCTCTTCAATATTTGGTTTGGCTTACTGTCAGCCTGGCCATTGCGTACGTATTTTTGTATGTTCCGTTGTAACTTACATTTGCTTATATGCCAGATGCCATGTGTGCACCACCTGAACCTGACTTCTTCGAGGAGCTGATGTCAACTGACAGTAAGTATTTTAAGTTCAGTTTTGTTCCCTGAGAAACATAATTTGGCCAGCCAAAGGTCTTGGTTGTTTTTCTGTAAGTTGTCAGCCTTGACAGGTTATTTGGGTAAACATGCATTGCCTTATCTGCAAAAGATCAAGAGAAATTGCTGGGTAACTAGCGTCTACATGTGGGGACCTTACTGTTCTTCCAATGGCATGAAGACCCCTAAAGTCTAGAAGGCACATGACAACTTCTTAGTAATAATTAATAATGGACATAAACATCTGGAACAAAACTCATGTTTGCTTGGGAATGAATGTCAGGGTGAACCCAAGCAACAGGATTCTTTCTTACCTGTTTAATTCATGGAACCATCTATGTCTTCTTGCGGTCCATTGATCTCTGTCCTTGGGGTTAAAAGTTGCTGCTTAATTTTGCTCCATATTTTTCTGGATGTTACAAAGCCGTTTCCTTTGTTGCAGTTTTCACCCCACTTCTGCAGCTGAGTCCACCTCCGTGTGAGAAGGACTACTACTTCAACCTGGATGACAGTGAAGGTGTTTGCGATCTCTTTGATGTTCCACTGTTGGGGATGTGAAAAATGTTGCCCAGTGGAGCTTCGATTCCTAAGAAATACCATATTTCTTTCTCATTTTCACTTCGCGCCAGTTTCACATGTATTGTCATTTCGTATTGACGTTTAATGATATTCCTTGCAACCACTACTGCAGTGAATTTTTTTATGGGGACATTTGGTACAAAAATATCAAAAGTGCTTCAGGAATCGAATGAACACATGGGAGATCTGAACTGTGGAAAAATAAGGACTTGGGGTTCATACATGTTAGTATGGAGCGTTTTTAATCCATTGTTTCACATTGAGATTATGTCTATGGTATTCACCTAAATACTTGCCCTGGTCATGCAGGCAACATTAAATTGCAGTAATTTTCTTGTTTCCCCCCATTATGTACAACTTAATATTAATTGTTTGCAATAAATCTTCCGTGTCTTTGAAAGACAACTGAAGTCGATTGCCAGTGTTCTGTTTTTTTCCCCCCTGAGTTCAACTGTACAAAGATTTCAAAATGTGAGGCAAAGAAAAACAAATAAACTATGAACTGAATATTGAAAACTAAAACGTGAATTCATGTGACCCCACAGGTGTGTTTGGACTTGGGGTCGAGGAGGTAGAACTTAACGCTTCCTCCTTCAGTCTGGCCACATCACCAGCCTCCTTCCGCTCTTTATCTTTTGCCCCACTCCCACCTACCGAAGTCCCTCCGCCAGAGCTACTTCCTCTTGAGTGCCGATGATCATGCCTGTGTTTATGCTTGTGCTTGTGCTTTTTTTTGTCCTTTTTCCTTTTCTTGCCCTGCAAGAAGAGAAACCTGTTCACATCTGGCAGCAGTTATAAAATCACTGGGTGACAGAATGGTTAACCAATACACACAAAGCAATAATGTGTCAAGAGACAAAATAATCGCATCTATGCAATTAGGTTGTAAATGCTGATTTATAAACTTTCGTTGGCCGAAAATACTTGACTGGTAATTGCAACAGCATGCACGCAACCCACGAAATATGCATGAAAGCAGAACCTTCCTTACCTTGTGATGCTTCGAATGTGAATTATCTGCATCACTGTCTTTCTCCTTGTCTTTCTGATGGAACATCTCAGGGTTGAAATGTGTGGGATGTTTGGTACCAGGCTCTACCCCAGAATCTGCCCCGGTTTCGGCAGGGGCAGGAACGGAAACTGAATCATCAGAAGCACACTCTGGTCTCATTGAAGATGACGATGGAGTTGGAGTCATGGATGGTGATGGTGACATCTCTTCCCTCAGCAACTCCGCAACGTTTGCAACCTCCTCTTCCACCTTAACAGTCCCCCCATCAACAGTTTCTTTCTCGCTTAATTCTTTTGCAGGGACAGGTGATGCAGGCAGGGGTTGGGCAATGGCTGGGGTTTCAACCGGTGTAGCTAGCTCTGGTTTAGGTGCAACTTCCTTCACCTTGACTTTTCCTGCTTCATCGCCAGCTACAACCTCAACTGTTACCAACCCTAAGTTGGAATCCTCCGGGCATATGACCTCTCCAGTTGTTACACCACTCATCTCTTCCTCAATGCCAGATTCAGCTTTCCGCTTCACACCACTAATAGTGGCCGTCCTCTCCTCATCAGGCTGATGCATCTGTGAAGAGATAGAAGTTGCGGCAGGGCTTCCTCCCAAGCTTCGTCCTGTCATTGGGCTTTCCTTCTTCATGGTGTACAGGCCTGCCAGTTCTGGAACTGGCAGGCAAGTAGGCCTACTTCGGCCATACAATGCATAGTACAGGTCGACTACGTCACACCTTAAGCGTGAGTCATGGGACAACCCTGAACTAAAAACATACAAAAACATTAGACTTAAAACAGGGACTCAATAATTTGAGCGAAGAATTTGAATTGACTCTAGCACCTACTTGAAAAGATTCCACAGCCTTTCAACCAGCTCGGGCCTGTCAAATCGATGATTTCTGTTCCGGTCAAATGGTGGGTTCTTGACCATCATCCTGAGAAGCTCATGTCTCACTGCTGGGACAGGGTCACTTTCAACCGTTGTTAGCAAGTACTCCAGGTCCTCTGGTCGCCCATCCATGCGAGTGTAATCAACTAGACACTCTAGGGCAGTCAGGCGAACATCTGCATAAACACAACAAGCATTATTTCTTAACAACAGTACTGGCAATTTAAATAGCTCAAGAGAGGTTGTGCTTGGAGTAGGAATCAATTATACCTAGGCAACACTTTTTGATAAAAATTTACCATCACTGTTGCTTTTTCTCTCAAGTACATCCCAAAAGACCATCAACATTTGCCTATGCCCAAGAAAAAGTTTAAATGAAATTAATTTCTGTCTCACCAATGAACTGCCCATACGCTGCATAACTCCTGAAGAACTGCGGATTGCTGGGAAGGTGTGCAAATTTCTGCATCTTGCGGATGGCCCTCAAGCATGACACTGTCATTGTGTACTTGTAGCAAGGAAGCAGCTTCTCAAGGTTCAGGCACCGGACTATCTCTTCAAGGAGTAGCCTGGTGTCACTGGAGAGAGATTCAGCAGTCACTGTTGGCCCCTTGGTTCTTCCGCCAGACAGCATGGCTGTTGCTGAGACTGCTGGGGTAACTGTCTCGCCTAGTGCCTCCACTAATGCAGCACGATAATAGTTATCTGAATGCCGGTTCTTGCTGTTGTCATTATATTTGAACAGATCAAGCAGAAAGCGAATGACCTCAGGTGGGCAGACACCATGTGCATTTCGAAGTCCAGCCATTGCCACTGGAATAGTCTTTTGCATGAAGTAGTGATGTAGATTGGAAAAGTTGTTCTGTCGGACTATGTGTGGGCAGGAAAAGGAGCCAAAGAGCTTCCGAAATATTGTGAGCATTGCAGGTGGCCCTGCCCAGGAAGCAACCATGGCATTGGCAACCTTGGTAAGGCAATGGGCAGCAGAGCAGCGGACCCTGTAATAGGCTAGGTCATTCTCAATGGTGTCTGTGAGGGCCAACCGGGTAGCAGGAGTTGGAAAGCGAGTCAGTGCTATGATAGCTTCCTTTTGGGCTGTCACGTCTCTTTCATGGCGGAGCTGGTATTGCCACTGGTAGTCTGGTTGCTCAATGTCACAGCAGCGCAGGAGGGTCATGTCAGGGTCAACTCGGATCCACAGGACTGGTGAGTCGGCACTAGGAGCAGTAGACACACATAAAATGTAAATAACTTCCTATTGTAGAAGACCTATTTATGAAAGCCACTTACTCCATTGCTCCCAAATCCATGTCAACTTCCTCTCCTGTGCAGAGAGGAATCTTTTTTTTCTTGTGCCTCCTACTTTTTGAGTGGCAAGTGATGTCTGCCTTTGCATGGGTCCCCTCCACTTGGAGAACATGCTTGAAGGTCCCATCAAGCTCCTGGATAGACACTGTCAAGGGGCCAACATACTTGCGAATACCTTTCTGAGAAACACTCTCTTGCTTGATCTCAAGTTCAACAGTATTCCTGAAATCAGAGATATTTATCAAAACCCATATCTTTCAAACCTGTTGACTGCATTATGAGACATTACAAGCATATGACATAATATTCCTCATATGGAATTTATGCACAGGCTTACAACATTAAATAACTGATATATTTTTCTCCTGATCCCATTTGACAATCTCCTAATGATGCATGAACATGCCAAGTCTGATGTGGATGGATTAAGCATAGGACTGAGTGAATGGTTCAACTCACCTTTTCCGATTGAAGACAAAAGACATGTGGAACTTGGCCACACCTCCCTGGCGCACCCACTGGTCGATGAAAACCCCCATGTCCTTGCCAGTAACAGTGAATATGGCTTTAGCAAATGAATGTGTCCCAATCAGCATATGTGCCCACTGGTTGGAGCTGACCTTTTGCTGGGCAGCATTGCTGGCTAGTGACAAGTGCTTGTTCAGCACCTGCAAGAGTAACTGCCTGCCTATTCGGTGCTCCAACATGCGGACCACCAAGTGTGCTTTGGTCCGAAGGATTTCCAGGTACAGAGGTGAGACCGTGTGGAGGCTCTTCAAGGGAAAATAGAATGTCTTGGTGGAGCTGGCCACACTAGCTGCTGCCGCTGCAGCAGCCACTGAAGCCATTTTCGATGCTCCTGGCAGCACAGGGGCCTGGGTACTTGGATCCAGTACAACGCCACCAAACTCCGTCTCATACCGCACCACACTCATCATTTCCTCATACACCCAGTCACGATATTCGTTGCTGCCAAAGTACTTGTTAGCATATAGGCCACAGAGGTAAGATGATATTCCTTGCAAATAACAAAAGTGGAAATAATTAGTCAGGGCATGCATTTTCCAGAAAACATAATATGAATAAATGTTCGTAATTTAATACAATCAAAACCCTGCACTGTGAGAATACTCTACAAGTTTAAATTAACATATTAGTAACCTCAATCTTACAAAATGACCTGCAGAGTCACACATGGACAGCCCTCTCCAAATGTCATAATAAAAATACATGCAATAAAAAATGCACAGAAATGGCCTCAATGTAAATAATTACATAACAGATAATTACCTACATGCAGGTAAAAAATATTACCCATGCATTATGGCCTGCCTCCACAACAGTTTGCAAAACAGAAAAATAAGTACACTTTGACAATGGCAGGAGAGCTTTTGTTCATGCATAAAACATGTGTCTGATAAATAAATAAATAAATAACCTAATAAAAAATAAGAAGTTGCTAACCTTTGGTGAGCCACACATCTGACCAACTTTGCGCAGATATGAAGCATGAGAAGAACTGCTCCGCGACAGCCAGTGCCATAGCCTTCCGTGTCAGGTATGTTTGGTCAATTATAGGTGACATGTACAACAGCCCAGTGTCCAGGACTGACATAGTTGCATAAGAGCTCACACTACGATAAGATTCATCTACAAACACCTGCTTGTAGCAGGAGTATGGATAGCGAGTGGCCAAGGTCTCCTCATAAAACTCAAATGCCTCGTGCAGGTATCTCGCAGTACACCGCAGTGCTGGCATCAGCTGTGGCAGGCAGAAATGTGTGACTTCATGCATGTTTGGGTCAACCAGGATTTGGAAGGGGCCAACTGCCAGGCCAATGTTTGGAGCTGAGGTTGGGGTTGCAAGGTAGTAATGGAAAGTCTTCCTGCGCATGTCAGGTGTGTACACCACCTCCATTAGATCGCCACATGATACTGCAGTCATGCTCTCATCCACCGTAAACTCCAATTTCCAAGTGCATGGTTCACAATAGCTGTCAATGCATGGGAACCACAATCTAGATGAATTTTCATGCCCATATGTGAACATGTGTGCACCACGTTCCGCCAATGTCCCATCACCCTCTGGAAGTACAAAATGAACACCACCACTTGGCTGTTCTAATGAAAATTCTATGGAAACCCGTATTGGACGACATTCTGCCAGCAAGTGTGAAACTTCAGGTGGAACGCGAATGCACAGCTCTCCAGAATCCCTGTCTGGGTCTACTGCCCTGACAGCAGCTAGATGAGCTGGTGCGTATGCATCCAGGTGGCGCTGAACTGAATCACATGAGACCACCTCCAAACTTGGGTCACAATACTGGAATTCACTTTCATAGGCCTCATTCAGACAGACACGGTAGATTCGGCACTGCTTGGCATTAAGGTTGATGTAGCGAATGTTGGGACGCTGCGGGATCAGTGTGAGTTCCACGTAGCCCTGAAGTATTGAAGTTGCATAAATATTAGCCACTAAAATCTTACAGTATAAGCTAGTTGCCTGCTCGCCAAGTTGCTCCAAGAGACCCATTAGTGATATTTCATGCATTGCAGAAAGATGTACTTGATTTTCTTATGATTACTTGCTGAATGTCTTATCAATGGTTAAAACGGAATAATTCTTAAATAGCTTATCATGAATCTCATCTGAAGTGACATGACTGAGTTTCCTAAGCACACTGCTGAGAATTCAATTCTGACCAAGTAGCATAATGTCTTCTGCAATATCTGATCCACTGCAACCTTTTAAATGCCTCAATGTACACGGAACGAGTTCTGGCACCCTCTGCCATAAACTATTTCACTTCTGCCCTGCCTAATGACAGCAGTCAGTTAATGCTGGCACACATATCTGTATCTGCATCAGAGGAGACATGCATTCAGCCAAGGGGTTAGACACTCCTTACCGAAGTGTACACCTGCTTATGATTACTCTTGACAAATTGCAATCATTATCCATGGAGAATATATTTAGCCAGTTGGCCATTTTAGCTTCGGCTCCTTCCCATTCAAGCCATATGGAATGCCATTTACTCAGGAGTGCACGACAAGCTGACAAAGTGTATACACCAGATTCAGTGAATGTCCAACCCTTAACCCTAGGTGTCAGAGTTAACGACAAGTGACCAGGAGCCCTTACGATGATGCTCTGCCGCTGAAAGTTGATCCCCGTGAGGCTGACAATCTGATGCGACGTGCAGCCCCGGAAATAAAGAGCAGAAACTCAAATAAGGGCACGCTGACACTCTCAAAAGTATCGAAAGTTCATGATACTTATAGGTTGTACGGCCTGGGCTCCACCTCCGGCTCTTCCTTCTTGGTCTTGGGTGCCATCCTGCGTGTTTGTCCAGGACTCCCTGGGCCGACTGGGTCTCTCTGGACTCACGGGAGCCCGTGCAACGGCCATCCGAGCGGAGCACAAGAAATTTGCGGCCACCGAATGGCCGCCATCTTGGCTTCTGCCGGTTTGGGAAAGGAAATACTAAACGGTGACGTCACAAACTCGTCGCTGAGAAAACGGCGGGAGGGTTGAACGGCTCAACAGTTCAACAAAAATCGGATCCGATTTTGTCCGAATTGTATCCATCGCGTTCCTAATGTAATGTTTCACATTCTGACCTGTAAGTATCTGAAAGGGTCAGAGCTACGACATATAAAAACGCAGGAATAAACATGCATGTTCAGCTTTTATCAATCAGAGTATAGGCCGACACTTCGTGTATACAAATCAACCGCTGTTTTTAGAGATTACTCTCCTTAACCATGAGGACAATCGGTTTTTCCTTTTCTGATACAACGACTACCTCCTGGGATCGGGTCAAAATCTCCTCCGGGGTGGCCAAGGTTAATGTGTAATCCTCCACAATGGGCGACAGTTTAGCCAGTGTTTCCATCGTAGCAAACACATGGCCGAGGTCCACATTAGGGTGGGTCAGGTGGTATATAATCCTAGTCCGCCTCTCACTCAGCATGACGCATGGCTTCAGGATCTTCTCAATCACCATCTTCAGGTCCGTGAGGGCCTGGGGATCACTCAGGAGCTTTCCGACCACGAACTTGACCCTGAGAATGTAACCGGAGCCCATCCTGGAGTTGTACATGTCGGGTGATTCGAGATATTGCATTCCTCGTCCGTATAAGACCCCCACTCTGTCGCACAGGGTCAGGCACTCTTCCATGCTGGTGGAGCAAACGAGAAATGACCTGGACTTGTTCTTGGCCATCTTCACCACAGCCCACAGCCTCCGTTTGGCCAGCATCCTCAGATTCTTGGACGGCTGGTTGATGATGATGAGAGAGGTGCCCCCGAGAAGGGCGTTGGCTAATACTGTCAGCTTCTGTATTGTGTGGCCTTGCGTGTTGAGCACCTTATTTAGACTCGAGGTAAGTCCCAACACTTTACTCCACATTGTGATCTCCTTGTTGAGGCGTCCTGGAGGCATGCCCCTTATCCAGCCAATTATCTTCATCGACTCCAGGACGGTTAGGTCACAGAGTACCCCGCTTCCCATCATTGGGACAAATCCAACTTGCTTCAGGTACTGAAAAGTTGGGAAGAGTATAGGACTATAGTCAGGGAAAAGATAGCCTGACTTGCACAATACAGCGAAACCTGTCCACAGCGGAGTCACGCCTTACTGAACTACCGCTATTCGCGAGACCCACGGCCTGTAGAGGCGCTGAAGTCAAATCCAAGATGGACGACAGCGGGGGTACTCGAGCAGGCAGCAGACAGGGCATGAGCTT
>KZ539594.1:17535-36370 GCA_000934665.2 Catajapyx aquilonaris | reverse complement strand
CTGGGCTTGGAGGACCTAAGGGACTCCGGATTGTGCCCTGGGGTTCCGGGGGGTATATATACGGAGGGAAAGAGGAGGGGTTGGGGTTCCGCTTCCAAATTCATTACCCGGGGTAGACCCCCTTCAAATTGAAAGTTTGGTGCCCGGAAGGTGACGCTTTTTCGGTATTCATGGGATTGGCTTCTATTGTGTACAGGGCGATAATAAAAGGGGTAAATATATTACAAGGCGTTCATGGGGCACGGAATGTTCACAAAATATTGGTTGACATAAGTTCACAAAATATTGGTTGACATAAGTTCACGAAGTATTTGTTGACAAGTTCACGAAATATTTGTTGACAAGTTCACGAAATATTAGTTGCCGAAAGGCACAAAATATTTTGTGGATAAAAATGCGTAAAATATTTATTGTTGACAAATATTCACTATTTGTTTACATAAGATCACAAAATATTAGTTGCCGAAAGGCACAAAATAGTTGCTGATAAAAATGCTAAAATATTTCTTGCCAAAAGGCACAAAATATTTCTTGCCAAAAGGCACGAATTATTTGGTGATAAAAATGCACAAAAATATTTGTTGACAATAATGCACAAAAACATTTGTTGACAATAATTACCCAAACTATTGCCAGAACTAAGCGAAAATATTTTATATCCAAATGGTACAAAATGTTTGTTTATAGAAGTTGACAAAATATCAGTTGTCAAAATGGCGCAATATATTTGTTTATAGAAGTTGACAAAATATGTCAAAATGGCGCAAAATATTTGTTGATAAAAAAAGGCATCAAAATATATTTGTTGTCAAAAAGGCACAACTTGTTTACATAAGTTCGCAAAATATTTGTGAACAAAATTTTGGTGTCAAAATTTTGCAACCTATAAGTTCACAAATCGTTTGTTGCCAAATATTCACAAAATAATTGTTAACCAAAATTTGGCGAAATTTTGCTGCATATTATATTTATGCCATTTAATTTTTCAGGTCGTATTATACTAATCTACACTTTTATCTTAATATATAATATTTAAAAATTAAGTCATGAGAAGAGTGATTTCATCGGAAGTTTGGCCGGAAGTTGAGGTCGAACCATATTCAGACCAGAATCTAACAGTAGTTGACCCCCCTCCAAAAATTTGGTGGGTGCCGTCTAGGGTGCGTACCCTGAAGGTGTTTAGGGCACCACAAGACCACCCAGCCACATTCCAAGGGCGATAAAAGTCTGGCTGGCGACCGTCTGCCCCCAGAATGTTCCTCCAGGGAAGCCTCGATGTCACAACATCGGGCGCCCTTCATGACTGACAACTCCCAGAGGCAATGCCTGGGTTTGCCCTCTTTTTGGTTTGACCCGCATGACCTGGTCGGCGCCATACCGGATCAACTTACCCAACATACAAGAAAGGATCCGGGTGTGAATGTCTGGTAGTGTTAGGCTCGATCCGATGGTGATTATACACGCCGGACCGGACATATAAAGGAATCCGGACCTAAGCCTCTTGCTTATGGACCCTGTGCACTTGCAGGGGCCAAAAAGGGGCCGACCTCTAGGGGGATTTAAAGTTTCGAAGGGGGAGGGGGAGGGGGGTAATCCGGATCTAGAATTTTCTCCGGTGTTTTTGTTTAGGTTTTGTACGGAGTTGGTGGGGCTTGCGTAACGTTTGTGACATTTCGGTGGGGGTCAAAAAGCGGCTTGACCAGAAGCGATTGCATAGAATGAAAGTAGGCCTACAGTGCAAAAAATAGAAAATAGAAAAATAATAAGCCATTAAACTATTATCTGAAAGATTTTCGAGTGAAAATTTCACTCAAAATGAAAGAATTTCGCAAAAATGCTATTTTTGAGCGAATTTCACTCCGGAAATATTTATTTTAACTCAATAAATCGAGTGGAATATTACTCGAGTGAAAATGAGCGAAAATTTTCCACTCGAATGATTGAGTGATTTCCACTCAAAAAGAGTGGGAGTCTAATCGAGTATATGCTAAAGAGTGAAACTGACTCAAATCGAGTGGAAAAAACACTCGAAAATTTTTGGAATGAAAATTATTCAAAAAATTTTCAGCTCCAAGTCAACCCACTCGCCTAAAGATGGCAATCATATCGTTTTAAAATTAAATTACGTAAAAATTAATTTACATGATACACTCCACGAATACAATTAAGTTAACATCAATTAATTTTAATTTTTTGCAACTATTTACATGCTGGGACATAATAAGACGTCTTGATATGTACTGTACGTAGGCCTATACATTTAATTGAATTACTATTTCTCTCCGAATTGCTTGAAAATATAAAAATTATTATACTACTTATTGAGTTCGAAAATTATGCTCAAAATGAGCTCAAATATACTGCGTTCAGAATATTGAGCTCGAAAATAAAACTCAGAAGATTAGATCAAAATTTGAGCTCAAAATCGTCTGTATGTTTTTGAGCGATATAGTACAATACATACTGGAACTTTTATTTACATTTGTATACAGTACAGTACTTTTGTACCGTCGGTCCCGTGTGCTTGTGACATTGCGCGAGTGCACGTTAAAGATCCCCATAGTGGCAAAAATTTCCTGGAGAGGCCGACGTTAAGCCCCACTGATCAGTTGTTCGGGATTGGTCGTAACGGTTTTGCAGTTGTGTTTTTAAAGCTGAATACCGTATGTTTTTGGGTCACAATATATTTTACATTTCCTGTGGGTGGACGCCTTGAACTGTATGCATTATTGTTTTAAAATATTGCATACTAAATATTGCTGTTTATATTTATTTTTAAATCGTTATTTTTAAAAATGAAAATGGCGTCTTCTGGTCGTACCACCAGGTATCTTCTGATAAAAAACGTTGAAGGGCACGTGTATACCTCAACCTATGGCAGCCCACATTTAGGCCAGGCTTTTTGGGCACCACCTCTTTTTAGGCCCTCATATACCCAGGGGGGCCTGTCCCGAAATCTTATAAAAAAAAGTGGACGTCCAGTAAAAGGAAGCCCCCCCCCCCCTTTTTCTTATTCTTCCTTGTAATTATAGGTTGCTAGTGAAGGGTACCCAGCGGCAACGGTCACAGGTATATAGTGTTTCTGGCACTGAAAAGTGTGTCCCTTCACGCTTTCAAAGTCGGATGAGTGTGAAGGAGGGTTGGGTCCGACGCACTGTATACCTAAAAAGAGGGACGCTAAGTAAGGCATGGGAAAATGTGGACTTGGATCGAACTTGGATGGTATTGATTGGCTCAGAAAAAGGGACGATGGGTTGTAACGATTCAGGACGTTTGGGCATGCTACATGTGTTCAGTTTAGAGACAGAATGTAACTCAAAAAATTGAGTTTGGAAAAATTGAGCTCGAAAATATTAATATCAGAAAATTCGATCAACATTTGAGCTCTGAGAGTTCGAGAATTATTAAACTCGAAATGAGCTCATTGAGCATAATATAGAAAATTGAGCTCGAATACTGAGTTCAGTAGAAAATTTAGTTCGGAAGAGTGAGCTCTGACAAATATTTGCTGAGTTCGAAATGAGCTCAAATACTGAGTTCAGAAAATTGAGCTCGAAAAATAAACTCAGAAAATTATAGAGCAAAATTTGAGCTCTGACAATTAGGCCTACTGAGTTCGAAAATTTGGCTCAAAACTATCTCAGAAAAGTATCTCAAATATTGAGCTCTGACGTGAGAGTAGGAAAATTAAGCTCAAATTAATGAGCTCAAATATTGAGGTTTGAAAATTGAGATGAAATACTCAGTTCAACAGAAAATTGAGCTCTGACAATTGCTGAGTTCTAAAGTTAAGCTCGAAATGAGCTCAAAACTTTGAGATCGAAAAATTGAGTTCCGAAATTTAGCTCATGAAAATTGAGCTCGAAAAATGACGTTAAAATTATGTGTAGCCTACAGTATACAGAATCGAGATGAGCAAATCGATGGTAACGATCAGTGGAATATTATGGATTTTTCAAAAATGGTGCTCAAAAATTGACAGCTGAATTTTTGAATAAAATCTTAACATATCGAGGTCAAAGAATATGCTTTATTTTTAAAAAATAAATTAGAGCTGAAAATTACATGTTGGTTGTGTAGTTCATCGCACATTCGAATTAATATTAGCAGTTAATATTCCTAATGATGCACAACTGTTCGAAAAGCTTTAAAAATGCTTCAAATTGAGCTTAGCATTAAAAACCAGACTGTACTGGACACATTCCTGTCCGATCTTATCAGAAAACCACACCCCCAAAAATTCTCGAAAAGGTGTCCTTTCTCCGCAAAGGTCAGACTTCCTGTCCGAAAAAAAACCGGTGGTCCTACCCTTCGGTATTTTTACAACCTTTTCGAGAATGTGTAATTGCTCCTTTTGGAACATGTTTTTTTTTGAAAACATGTTTACTCCGTACTTGCCAAAACAAAAATTGAAGTATCACTTGACCTCTGGGTCACTGATTACGTAAGCACACTTGATCCTCAAGTGATTCCGCATCACATTTCTCTCGATTATAAATCACGACGCAAATAGTTAACAAAATAGCAATAACAGTTTGATTAAAGCTATTATATCGAAACTATTACCTTCCAATATTAGGTTAAGCAACATTCCTTTCAAGCATTGAAATAAACCGGAGTAACTTCAAATATTACCTTCAAATATTATTACCTTCAAATATTATTACCTTCAAATATTATTACCTTCAAATATTATTACCTTCAATTATTATTATTACCTTCAATTATTATTATTACCTTCAAATACCTTTAATTACCTTCAAATATTACCAGGTGCAAGTTACTTGAATCCTAAAAAGTACAACAATGTGCTTCAGTGTAACACCAGCTCTATTCTAAGCTATATCAGTTATTATTAGAAGTTAAAATGTAACAGTGGCTAACACCGGAGTAACTTATGTTACTCCAGGTGTAAGTAACCTCCAGATTAAAGCACAAAACAGTGCCAACAATGTAAATGCTTGTAATACCAGCTATATTCTGAGCTAATAGGACGTATCAGTTATTAGACAATAAAATAATACAAGTAGTTGACACCGTTCAAACATTACCCCTGTAGTTACACCAGGTGCAAGTTACTCCATATTAAATCCTTTAATCCTGAAACGTACAACAATGTGCTTGTAACACCAGCTCTATATTATAAGCTAATAATACATATCAGTTATTTGCTAATAAAATATAACAGTTTGTTGACACCTAACATTACTCCTGTAGTTATACCCCAGGTGCAAGTTACTCCACATGTGTTACAACAATGTGTTGATATCAATAGTGTCAACGCTTTAAAGTTTCAACTTCCGCCTGCACTTCCGGTTCTAAGATACTCCCAATATCATACTCCGGCGTAAGATATGTCCATTGTCATCTACTCCCCCCCCCCCAAAAAAAAACGGTGTTAAAATGGGCGTATCTTTAACCCCCCCTCTCTCTAGTCCTTCCAAGCCCCGCCTATTCCCCCGCCTTTATATCACCAGCCCCCTCTGGCCGTATCGATTCGCATCCTTCTCTGATTGGCCAACTCTCTTCTCCACATCAGACAGCCAATCACAAACCAGACCTGCGTGGTAGTGTAGGGGGGGGGGGGGGGAGAAACTCCACCCTAGACAACTCAAAAAAAAAAAAAAAAAATTGGTTGGGTACCTACCCTGGGTTACTCATTTTCGGAGGGGGTACGACATCGAGCAGAAGGGTGACTGGACATGTCCCGAAGATAAGTGACCTGTTGTGACCCAGATGACCTCGTTTTAAAAAACAAGTGCGGGATACAATTTTTTTTTTTCCACGTTTGAGTTTCAAAATAAGGACCACACTGAAAAAAAAGGAGTTCAAAATTTCGCCCTCAAAGGCTGAAGACATGACCGAACAGCCGCAGAGTAAGTTGACCCCCATTGTTTATGTGTAGTGACCTGACCTCTTGTGCGGGAAGAGGTCATGTATAGCTAGTGCCCCCCAAGTTGTGATGTAACGAGGCTCATTGCCAGTACAGTGTATTGCCCAAAGTGACAACAATGTAACTCAAAATTGTGATTTGAGTGTAGTATTGTTAGGCCTAAACCGCGCATGATTTTTCACTCATACGTCAAATTTTGAGTTAAAATTTGAGCCATTTTATGCCCAATTTTAAGTGCAGAGGCACGAGTGATTTTGACTCATTTTCGTGCTAAAGTGGCTCAAATTTTAGTTATATGTAGTGGCACATAGCGGTTGTGTAACTCAAAATTAAGGACAGTGTGACGAAAAATTAATCAAAATTTGAGTTAATTTTTGAGCGATTTTATGCCTAATTTTAAGTGCAGTTAGTGCAAGGCCCGAGTGATTTTGGCTCATGTTCGTGCTAACGTGGCTCAAATTTTAGTTAGCTGTAGTGGCACATAGCGGTTGTGTAACTCAAAATTAAGGACAAAGTGACGAAAAATTTGAGTTAATTTTTGAGCGATTTTATGCCCAATTTTAAGTGCAAGGCACGAGTGATTTTGACTCATGTTCGTGCTAACGTGGCTCAAATTTTGAGTTATCTGTAGTGGCACATAGCGTAAAATTAAGGACAGAGTGACCAAAAATGAGGGAAAATTTGAGTTAATTTTTGAGCGATTGTATATGCTCAATTTTGAGTGCAGGCTTTTTGACTCATTTTTGTGCTAAAGTGGCTCAAATTTTGATTTATTTGTAGCTTGGCACGTAGCTAGCTCAAAATTGAGTACAAATTATGTCAGCCTGTTGTGCCAAAAGCTAAATTTTGAGTTAATCTCAAATTATGTCCTGTAATCGCCGCATGCATTAATCTGCATAATTTGAGTTCGCCCTGTCAGGTATAGGCCTTAACTTAATATGCGATTTTCACTAATTTGCTTTAACGCAATGGTCATTTGAGTTAAAATTTTGGTCTGTAAATTTTACAGCGCAATTTGAATCGTAAGCCAAATTCAATGCAATTGGCCTAAGATTTTTCACTCCAAAATTTTTATGACTAATTTTTTAAAAACCCGGTAGCGTACATATTAAGCTCAAAATTTGAATGCTATTCGCTCAAATTTTGAGCTTGTTTTTTCCCCCTGAAAATATTTAGGCCATTATTTTTTTTTATTTTAATATTTGCCGCACTTGTTACATTGTTACAATTTGGTTCGCTCTAATTTTGTACCGTTTTCCAAAAATGTATGAACTCGAACCCGGATATGACTTGTAAGAAATTTTTAAAACGTGACCCCCTACTCTCCCCTAGCAACCCGGATTTTCACCCCCCGCGAAACTTATCGGGCCTACGTGAAAAAATACTTTTCGTCCGCTATATACGAAAGGGGTTGACATGTAACCGGTTTATTGTTATCCCCTCAGCCGAACTATTTTTGGCCAAGAAGGTCAAATTGTTTTTCTACCCGTTTTATTACCCATTTTATTTTCGACAGTCAACTCCAAAAAAAAAAGTTCCAAAAATCGGCTACGATTTTCTGAGAATTTGTTGCGATTTTATTCTCCAGAGTTCGCCGAATTTCTTTTTTTTGGGGGGGGGGGAGGAGATAATGTGTGACCTAACTGTTTAAATAACTAGTTTTTTTTTGCAAATCGCTATCAGGGTGTTAATCGGTTGAAGATTAGGCGTCATTTTTTTTTCGGCGTCGCTTTTTCTGTGTGTTTTTCGGCTCCGCCAAAAAGAGTGTGGGGACATGTTTATCGCTCGATGGGTCAAGTGGACTTGATAATAGTTGTGTTGCGGCCTATTGACACATAGGTTTTCCTTCAAATCGGCATCCCTTTCATGTAAAAGAGGCAACAATGGACTTAAAAAAAAGCCGATAGCATATTTTGTGTCGGCGGATCTGAATTGTTTAGGCCTAACATGGATAGTGACTAATTGTTGCCTGAGCGGCCTAAAATGCATTTTAGGCCGCTTATGCAACAATTAGTCACTATTTAGCATTTTCAAAATTAAGTTAATTCACTAAGTGTTAACCATGGTTATTAACTTTCGTTAACCGTGGTTAACATGAATAACCGTCATGGTTTACATTTGATGCAACTAGGCCTAAGTATTGTCCCGGCTAAACTACTATTGTTAGTGGTTAATTTATTTATCGGTGTTAACCGTGATTAACGAACTTTTGTCAACCATGGTTAACAATGATAAATAAATTAACCACTGACAATTTACAGGAGGTTGGCCGGGACAATGCTTAGGCCTGGTTGTATCAAATGTAAACCATCTTGTTAACCATGAGAATTCACCGTTTAAAATTAATTTACCAAACATATAAATTGTTAACCATAGTTAACAATAAATGGCCTATTGTTTCAACCCTTGTTGTCGGCCGTTAACCGCCAGTAAATCTAATAATGGTTAACAAGAAATAACCATCGGTTCATGGTTTACATTTGGTGCAACCGGCCCTAATAGTTGTTTCGTCCGTTAATAACCGCCAGTAACCGACACCACATCCAATTATACCAACACCTTCTCAGTAAATGTGGGCGTAATTAGTCGCCTTTTACAAGTGTGACATACTCGATGGAATAGTCAGATTTCAACCCCCCCAACCCTCGGGTTTTGGGTTCGGAAAACCCTCGGGTTTTTCTTTGGTGATGAATGAAGGCCCACCCGAAAAGCCTTGTTGATCTTTTCCCCCCCGCTCCTAATGTCCCCTTCTCCACCGAAAAAAAGGACAAGTCAATAGGCCCCAGTCTCATTAGGTCCAAAAAACCTTACTAATTACACCTAAATATCACCCCCTTTTTTTTCTTCAATATTACAAACACTTACGTTGTTTATTTCAAATTAGCTAAATATATCGACTTGGAAAAATTGTTTAAATTGTGTACGTTCAAATTTTGATTTTAATGTCTGCTTAAATTTTTTTTGAGGGATTTTGTCGGCTTTTTTTCGGGAGTTAGACACTTTATCAGTGAGCCATCGTCTGGGCGGCTGGACTGCATGTAATAACGGCCTAATGACCCCCGAAGCCGGGACCTCAGGGCGCCTACTCTATCTCCCAAGGCTCTCCTCTTGTTGTTTGGACCGTTTTTTTTTGGAGGGGGTCAAAAATGTCCTTCAGACACATTTTGAGAGGAAAAGGACCGCCTATTTTCAACACCGACAAAAATGTGATTTATTGGATGAAAAAGAGTGAAATTACACCATTTATTTTTCATGTGAATTGACAGGGGGTGAGATTGTGCCAGTCCATTTTTTTGGAGGGTCAACAGTGCTAATAACCAACTTGACCACTTAATTGCAGTGAGATTTGCTATAGTTTACGCTTGCTGCCAGTAGGGCGCACTGTTGTCCCAAAAAAAGCTCTGGCACAATCTCACCCCATCTGGCACAATCCCCCAGTTGATGGGTATTGTAGACACCTTTCACAATCACATTTGGCTAAATTCGTGATTTACGATTGTGTTATCGCATTTATTTAATTTTATTTACTATAGTCTACCAGTTCGGACGGGAAATTAATAATTAATACGAATTAATCCGTTGCTATGGAAACCCCATTGCTATGGTCACTTCGTTGCCATGGTAACCAGTTGCTATGGCAGACTATCAGGCGGTAAAGAGAGGAATGGAAACGGAGCATACCAACAAACATTGCTTTTTTATATACAAGATTTACTTACCAAGTACTTATGTATTTATTTTTAAAATATTGTCGAATCATATATGGATATGCGAAATATATTTACACATATCAATAGGCCACAGCCGCCTGCTTCCTTCCCCATCCTTGGCCCCATCAAATGGTGGTACTCCACCCCCCTCTAATGGAGCGCCAAATAAATTTAAAAAATATATATAAAAATCAAAAATGCTTTCCTCTTATCCTTAACCTGAAATTAAGTGCGGAAGATTTTTTTTCTCACATTTAACGTGTACTTATCCACAATTATTTCGGATATTCATATAAGAAAAGTATAGTGAATTGTTCGGAATAACACTGATATTTCTTCCACTTAAATCACTAGAAATTTTTTCCACCTTTTCTTCATCATGCTTTGGGGGTTCTCCCATTAAAACGTAAATTTGGTAACCCCCCCCCCCCCTCTAAACAACCGGGTCTAAACTGTGCTTTGGGGGGTTAAAGGTGGGTGTGTTGGGAGGCATCGATTTAGAGTTAGGCACATTATACCCCCAGTGGACTCAACTCCCCCCCCCCCTATACAAAATCTAGTTGAGAATAACCCCCCCCTCCATCCACCTTGGGCAACATTATTATCGCACATTGACTATGGCCCAACCACCCCCTCTACTTTTTTCAACCCCCCAAAAAACCGCTAACTTATCGATCTGGGAATACTGCAGGCGAGGAAAGAAGGACCCATGGGTCATAGTCAGGGTACAAAAAAGGGGGGTGAATTAAAAGCCATTTCACACCAGGTCAATTTGAAGCTCATACAGGAAAGGCGTTATGCAAAGAGAGAGAGAAAATTTTGGGCTGATATTGAGGACGAAATTGTCACAACAGCAAAAATATACTGTAATAATTATTATTCACATACAGTATGATTATAATGACAACTGTACCAGTTATTTATTTGACGTACTTGGTCCGGTTATGCAAATTTGTTCACCAATTTGAATAATTTCTAATGAGTTAAAAATTCTAATTATTCGCATACAATTATTTCATGTTTGTAATTTTATATGTAATTATTCACCAATCTGAATAATTTTATTCCGATGCATAATATTAGTAATAATTGTGCACTTCGACCGGATTAATTCGATGAGCAATAATACGTCATGAATGTTGTTATATTGATGGTGACAATTATTCGAGACAATTTATAGAAAGTGGGCCGTATTCAGAGTCAACAACAAGAGTTTAGTGCAGTGCTTTAAACCACGTGACCCAGTTCACTAAGAAAAGTCGCATGCAGAGTCGCGCTTTAGGCCTAGTTCGGGCCTAGTGCGGACTTAGTGCGATCCTGCTAAAGCGGTGCACTAAGGAAAAACTTAGTGAAGGGGACCCCCTTCTTTTGCGTCGAACTAACATCGAACTAGGCAGTGGCGGTAGTTTGAAAATAACTTAGCAGCTTTTTAAACTGCTGCTAAGCGATTTTTGGCGCTCAATCTTCATTTGTTTCCCCAGCCTGGGGAAACAAATGAAGATCGTCGCCCTGGTGATTAAATCAAGATTAAATGAAGCACCACGTGGAAGCACGAATGAAGATCGTCGCCCGCCGACCCCAGCTCCGATTTTTTTTTGCGTAAATTCGTCATTACTAATTATTTAATCATCTAAAATGTGTTTTCAGGTGTATAAAATGTATTAAAATCGAAAAAGATATGCATCAATATTTAAAAGCCCATTTATCGCACAGACGGTGTCCGAAAACCTGTCTGTGAAATCGTGGCAACACCGCATCTCGCTAGTGCAGTGTTCGAACCTAGTGCACCGCTCTAAGCAGGCAGTGAGGCGACTCTGAATGGGAGCAACTAGTGTGGCGCTAATGCGGACCTAGCGTCGCACTAGTTAGTGTGGACTTTTGCGCTGCATTAGCGAACGACTCTGAATACGGCCCAGTGTGTATACAATTTTTTTTAAAAAAATGTATTCGACGCAATGTCTGCATATTTTTGCGCCGTATTGTTGTGTAATCTTTTGGAAGTGTTTTTTGTTGGCAGTTCGGGAGTGATTGTTACATGTACCTGCAATTTAATTCCGATTGTGTTTTTTTTGTGGTTTCAGGAGACATATTGCGGACGAGTTCTCCTAAAACGCTGAAATCAGGTACATATACATTTTGTGATTATTTAATATTTAAACAGTGTGTATAACCCGCCCCGATTTTTTTTTATTTTAAAAAAATATGACATACAATGACACAAAGTGTGCATATTATGCGGCAAATTGATTAGAATTGTGTTTCAGGAACAATGGCTTAAATTTTACATGTAACACTACTTTGATATTAGGCTCGAAATAATGAGCCAAAAAAAAAAATTTACATATGAAAACATGTCAGGCCGGATTATTTATTGCGGACAATATTTGTGTCGGCGGTTATTATATCCGATTATTGTATGGAGGGGAGAGTATACTATTCATGTTTTTTAACTCACACACGCGATGTGAGATTCACACACGAGTTGACCCGAATTGCTGAGCGAAGGCTTGCATATTTGCACGGCCTTCATTGCAAAATATAGAGAGAGACAACCTGTCATAATCACGTGATTCGAATTGACGTTTCGAGAAAGCGATGATCATATTTTATATATATACATAAAACCTAATATGACGTCATATGTGAAAGCGTCAGATTCTCTTTTTGTATTGTTGTCAGAATCGATTATGTGCATCCAATTTTTGTGTATGTAAAATATTCCAAGGTGTCTATTTAAAATTTTAATAAGCATCAATTAAATTTTACTGATTAATTTTATGCTCGTTAAGTTCAGATAATTTGATTATTTTTAACGTAGAGACCCCTGCTGTATACCCTGAGAGCTGTAAGGGACAGGAGGTTAAAGTGAATAAATGATAAATAATTAAAATATGCAATTATTAATTTATGTGAGCATAAAATAAGCTCAAATTTAGTCTCACTGTTAAAACCCAGGTGCACAATTTGTAGTAAATTCGTAATGAAATTAATCAAATACTCATATGTATTTAAAACTTAATATTATGGTGGTATTCCACCTCCCTATCCCGGGGTAACGTAAAAAAACTTAATATAATTATTAATTTAAATTTAAAATAAGCTGTTATTATGCTTGAAATCGCAGTGATTTTGATTGAACAAGCTCGATTTTCGTCAAATAAATTTGATCCAATATTAATCCAACATCGTCCATTGTTTTAAAATAGGAAGAGCACAAGTTAGTGTCATTTTTTAATTATTATTTTTTTTGACGTGGATCTTATGTCAATGTTTAGTTTGTTGAACAATTGTTTTCAACTTGATGCACCTTCAGTTGGTGCAACAATGTAAATCAAGACTTGGGTCGAAATTTAGGTGCGTATATAAACCTGGAGAGAGAGAGAGTTTAAGGAGTGAATAGAAAGGAATTAAATTTTCAAAGTCCGGGATTAGGTGTCCCGCAGTGTGTCTTCACGCACGAACCGCCGAGACATGTTCCCCCCAATTAAGCCAAACCAAACAATTTGGCCCCAGCCAGGGTCGAGTTGTGGAGGTTGGGGGTGGAAAGGGCCTATGAAATAGTCACGGGACCACTCCTCGCTCGGCAGACCGCGTCTAACTCCTTTAATAGTCCCGAGAACTCGACAAAATCCGAACGGATTTAAATTAATCGGACGATAGATGGCGACACTTTCCGTCAGTATCGCCATCTGTTAACAAAAAGCGTATTTTTACCATTTATGACCAAATTTAGACCGGATTCATTATAATTTTTTAATAGCGATTGACAGTCGAAGTGTCGCCATCTGTTTTTTTTTTTTTGCAAAATGCCAAATTTCAGGTCGAATTCAATATAAATTTTTTATAGCGGACGATAGATGGCGACACTGAACGATCGACAATCGAAATTATGATTTGGTCTTATTTCTTCAATTTAATCTCAAATTTTAGGCCATATTCGTTATTAAATACATTTGGCATACTTTTTCACTTATTTGTTTTTAAATAGTGTAGAGGACTCCACAAAATCCGATACATTTAAATTAATCGTACGGTAGATGGCGACACTGAGCGATAGACAGTCGACGTGTCGCCATCTGTTAGCGACAAATTCTGGGTTTGTAAATTTTTGCAATTTAAGCCCAAATTTTGAGCCGAATTCGCTGCAAAAAATATTTTTGGCATACTTTTGCACTTTATGAGACTTTGTGTCAGTGTCCACAATTACAAATTCAAGTCATGCATACAAATTAGTGTGTTTCCTCTCACCTTATCCCTGCTGGTACAGCTCATGGACAGTCCAGGCTTTGCATGTTAACTATACCACGGTAGTACATTACCCGAGCTATAGACACCCAAAATTCACATAAGCTCAAAGTGTGGCGATGGTTTATGAATGAAATATTAGAACGAGCCTTAGGAAATGGTTGGGGTGTTGAACAACAAATTAAATGGCTGGCTTACAAGCCCTGAAATAGGAGGTTTGATTAGGTGATTGATCTATGCGGGTCGGAAGATCTTTTAAGAGGACCGACTGGACGTTCCCAAAAAAAAGTAAAACAAGTTCGAAACTTCAAGGTGCGAGCCGAAACCTTTTTTTTTCTCTCTGTCAAAGGGATTCCGGGTTTCTGGAATCGACTCACGATCACGGCGAAAATTTTCTATCCCTCCTTAGGTCCTACGTGAGCCTCGCTATAAACTTCCCACTTTATTCCACTTTTTTTTGTGTGTTTGGAAACACCCTATATACCCCCCACCCCCGCTTTTTTTAAAAGGCTTTTTCCGTTCTTTCTTCTTTCACGCAGTCTTTTCCGTTCTCGTATCAAAATTCTTGGGGTTGTCGTAGTGAATTTTTATATACGCTCGTGTAAGGCATTTTTTGAATTTTTTTTTTTTGAAAGTTTGTAAAAGAAAATGTCTGTTCAGACATAAACTTCTTTTGCTCAACTCACTTTAGAAGCGTGATTTTATTTTCACGTGTCGCAACTGGTGTTAAGATATTCGTTACTGAATTTGAACTGAAATTTTTGACTGAATTTGAATTGAAATTTGTGACTGAATTTGAATTGGTCATAAGTGATAAGTGATATTAAGTAATTTTAATGTTAGTAATATGAGTAATATTAGTCTAATGTTTAATTAACACCAATCATCCGCTTTACTAGAGCACTTTGGGCAATTATAAATTCGGGTGAAAATTTCGCGAAAGAATTTTCACTGAGCTTGACTGAAATATCTAATAAAAATAACTCAATTTGAGATCAAAATTGGAAACAATTCCGGCCCCATTTGCATTCAAATCTACTCAAATTCATCCGTCATTTCGCCGGCCAAAATAACCGCTATTTTCGTGTAATAATCACTCAATTTGAGTCAAAAACGCAAAATATTTCCGACCCAATTGTAATTCAAATATGCGCAAATTCATCCAACATTGCGCCAAAATAACGACCATTTTCTTGTACGTAATAATCGCTCAATTTGAACACAAACTCGAAACAATTCGGAACCCATTTTAACTCAAATGTATATGGAAGTTAATCTGTAATTTCGCCAAAATGCTATGTATTTGCTTGAAAAAAACCATTCAATTTGAGCCGATAACTCGCAACAATTTTAAACTCAAACCTTCGGAAATTCATCCGCGATTTCGCCAAAATGACAGTAAAAAAATCACTCAATTTCAGCCAAAAAACTCAAAATATTTCCGACCCAATTTTAATTCAAATTACCGTAAATTCATCCAACATTTCGCCAAAATAACAGCTATTTTCGTGTAAAAATTACTCAATTTGAGCGTATAAAACTCGAAACAATTCCGGCCTAATTTTAATAAACTCAAATCTTCTGAAATTCATCTGTCATTTCGTCAAAGTGACAGTAAAAATCACTCAATTTCAGCCAAAAACTCAAAAATATTTCCGACCCAATTTTAATTCAAATCTACTCAAACTCATCCAACATGTCGCCAAAATAACAGCTATTTTCGTGTAAAATAGCTCAATTTGAGCGTATAAAACTCGGCTCAATTTTAATAAACTCAAACCTTCGGAAATTCATCCGTAATTTCGCCAAAATGACATAATAAGTCATTTTGGCGAAATTGAGTTAATTTTACATGAAAATATATTATATTTTCATGTAAAATTAGCTCAATTTCAGCCCCAAAAACTCAAAATATTTCCGACCCAATTTTTCGCCAAAATAACAACTATTTTCTTGTAAAATAACTCAATTTGAGCGTATAAAACTCGAAACAATTCCGGCTCCATTTTAATAAACTCAAATCTTCGGAAATTCATCCGTCATTTCGCCAAAATGACATTAAAAAAATCACTCAATTTCAGCCAAAAACTCAAAAATATTTCCGACCCAATTTTAATTCAAATCTACTCAAATTCATCCAACATGTCGCCAAAATAACAGCTATTTTCATGTAAAATTAACCCAATTTCAGCCAAAAACTCAAAATATTTCCGACCCAATTTTTCGCCAAAATAACAGCTATTTTCTTGCAAAATAACTCAATTTGAGCGTATAAAACTCGAAACAATTCCGGCCCAATTATTTTAATGAACTCAAATCTTCGGAAATTCATCCGCAATTTCGCCAAAATTACATATATATTCATGTAATTTCATGTAATAATTCAATTTCATGTAAATTCGAGTCTAAAAAGACCCGAAATATTTCCGGCCCATTTTAACTCAATAAATCTGCCCGGAAATTCCTCATTTCGTCAAAACGACGCGCATTGTTGCATCTACCCCCCATTCAAATTCGAACTCCCAACAATTTTTTCGTACCGTACATCGAACCGAAACAATACACACCCGAGCAACGACGGATGTTGATAAAGACGTAACTCATCCGTTGAAGCTTTGAGTTCGAAAAAAAACACTCAAAAAAGCACCTGCTCCCCAATAAAAATGGCCCCTTGTCGTAACCGGAGCGCACTCATCAGCATTACGAGTCCGGACGTGATCGATGAACATAAAAACTTCAAAACTAAAAAAAAAATTTCAAACAAAAACCCTTTAGCGATCCGACCCATAAAAATGGCCGCCTGTGCTTATGATAGGCTACATTGTAATCACCTTCCACTGCCTTTTTTTTTTCCTTACTCGATTCTTTAGTGCTGCAATTAAGCTATTCAGGTTGGAGATAGAATAGTGTGTGAGAAAGAAAAAAAAACGTAAGTTGAAACCTAGTTTGATGTATGGTTTTATAGCAGTGGGTTGGTGCTGTCAGGCCGGCCATGATTTAGAATTTTTTTGATTGTAAAGGTGGGCATGGGCAATGGAGTTCGCACCTTTGGTTTTATAGGAAGTCGCAAGGCTGTTAGGTCCTACTGGTAGGACTTCCTCGTAACACCCTTTTTGTTGGACGTGACCGACAATGGGGACTGAGGGATGTGAAAGTTTGTATGTGGTGAATATATTTGTTGTGTGAGAAATTTTTGTCCGGGAAGAAATTTAATTGTTGGGACAACTCTTCAACGACAATCTAATTATTTTTGAGCAAATCTGAAAGTGTGAGCAACGGATAATGTGAGATAAAATTTCAATTAAAATAACTCAAAATGTGAGAAAATTTCATCTAATTAATGTGAATTATGAGTGAGTTCAACTGAAAGTGTGACGAGAATTTCCACTCAATTGTGAGCGTAAATTTCAACTCAATTGTGAGCGTAAATTTCAACTCAATTGTGAGCGTAAATTTCAACTCAATTGTGAGCGTAAATTTCAACTCAATTGTGAGCGTAAATTTCAACTTGAAAATGTGAGGAAATGTCATCTATAAATGGTGAGAAATTTCAACTAAAAAATTAAGCAAGATTTCAACTGAAAGCGCGACGTAAATTTCTATACTCAAAATGTGAATTTCATCTAAAACATGTGAGTGATTTTTAACTCAAATGTGAGCGAGTTCAACTGAAAAATGTGAGGAAATTTTTTTATCTGAAATTGTGAGAGATTTCAACTCAATTGTGAGCGTAAAATTTCAATTGAAAATTAATGAGCGTATTTCTTTTAAATTGTTGCAAATATTTCGCAACTTTCTACGATAGTACACCGCATGTGTGTTGACAACCTTTTTAAATATATAATGAGCAACTCTGCTGTAATTGTAATGTATTCCTTCAGCATAGTATATGGAAGCGAGTCATGAAATATGAACGTACCGCACTTTACAGAGGTCATTGTCCTTCTAACGTCAACAATATGTAGTATACTATACTGTACATGTTATGCCTAAAAATGTTGTTCATTTTGTGCCATTTTTTTTTTCGCAGAAAAGCGGAGGCAGAGTATGTGCGTAGGTTGTGGGTCACAGATCCATGACCAGTATATTCTTCGGGTGGCCCCTGACCTGGAGTGGCACGCTGCTTGTCTCAAGTGTGCAGAATGCCAACAGTTCCTGGACGAGACCTGCACCTGTTTTGTCAGGGATGGGAAGACCTACTGCAAAAGGGACTATGTCAGGTAATAGAGGAAAATAAAAAGCTCTATCTCTATATGAATAGTGAAGAGAGAAAAAATAGCTGTAACCATTTGACCTTTAGGATCTTCCTGGTTAAGCGGGGATTTTTTTACCGGGTAAAAATTTGTGTGGTCATGAGTCACATGTACTGTACAATGCAATATGTTTGTACACATTTTGCCAATAATGCTTGGAATCTACCTAGAATGTGCTCTCATTCAAAAATAACAATTAGCAACTAATATTTTCGTAAGTAACTAATACACAAGTTAAGCAGTTAATATTTTCCTGTATAACTATTACACTCTATTGCTTTCATTCATACTAATATTCGCAGTTAATATTTTCTAGCGTAACTAATGTACCTGCAAGTAATTGTAGCTAAATAAGGATAAAGCTGTACGTTAAAAATGTAAATGCGACTAAAAGTAACTAATACGCG
Source organism: Catajapyx aquilonaris (assembly GCA_000934665.2). NCBI lineage: Eukaryota > Metazoa > Arthropoda > Diplura > Dicellurata > Japygidae > Catajapyx > Catajapyx aquilonaris. The sequence goes on along the minus strand of KZ539594.1, from coordinate 17,862 downwards.
GGTGGTCGCAACAGTGCTTTCGTTTACACGTAATAATAAGTAGGTTAATTTTTAGGCCCAACATTTCGCACACATACATTGCTACCTTTAATTGCATCACTAAAACTGGCAATACACAGTTACCGAGCAATATTCAAATGGCGTACTGATTTATTCAATGCCGGAAAATTGTTGGACAAACAAATTTAAAGCGAAATAACATCACTCATTACGCTGTATTTTAATGAATGCAAATTGTGGTCAGCCAATCAAAAAATTTTTTTTGCAATCAATGTCCAGGTATAATTGCACTCTCATCAAAAAAAATAGTAGCGTACCCCCCCCCCC
>KZ539594.1:0-14758 GCA_000934665.2 Catajapyx aquilonaris | reverse complement strand
AGGTGGGGGGGGGGGGGGGGTAGAAGGGGGCAGAAAAAGGAAGCGGCTTGTCGAGTAGAAGAAGAAAGGAAGCCGGTCCAAACTCCCTCGAACCAAGGATGACCCTATTTTGTAACCCTGACGTCATTTTTCTAAATAAAAAAAAAGTTTACGAACTATGAAGTTAATTTTGATTAAAATGCCACCCATTCCGAACAACTGGCGATAAGTAGCTTGAAAAATTGATCTGCACTTTCATTAGTGTTAAGCTGAGCGTGATTCCACATTTTTTTAAAAAAATCGGTTTAAATTTGATAATATGCAACAAACTACAAAAGGTAACTGCTATCGGGAGATATCAGTTATCAAAAAGTGACCCGGATACTTGGAACACCCTGTATATCAACTGCTAAAATAATATTCGACTCACTGGGAGTCGAATATAGCAGGTGCTTTATAGAATGGAGCACATGGTTAGGGGCACAACAAACTACTAAAAAAGTAACTGCTATCGGGCGATATCAGTTATAAAAAGTGACCAATGAACCTGGAACACCCTGTATTTATTTGTTTGCGAGAGAAATTTTTGGGACATTGTTTTAGCCATTCACGGATAATCTGCACCCGGACACTACTTCCATTTGTTATAAGCTGAGTCTGAAACCCCTTTTTTTATTTTTACAAAATATTTTGGTTTAACTGTGGTAAGTTGCAACAATTGTTGATTGTTGGATATGGCACACATACGTGCACTAGTTAAAAGCAATATTTGTCCTTTTTGGCCATCAACCACTGTCCTCTCTAGGGGGCATCACCATCAGACAGTCGTGTTATGGCAACAAAGACATGCAGTTTGTCCCCTTGTTTATTCAACAAAGACACTCATGTTATCTGTAATCAACAAAACAATTCTTTTTTTTGGCGGGGGATGTGGAAGGGTTCATTTGACTGTATAGCCTTCCTCGTTTTCAAAATGGCGGATCAAGGGGGTTTGTCTTTTCCTCCACTCCTGTACGTCTTGCTCTCTCTGGATCGAAGAGTTTTAGAGCTCGGTGGCAGCCAGCGTTGAGGAAATGGGTGAGTGGAGAGATTGCATGGGTGGGGTCGGCGATCCGTGGCTATCGATCTCTTCTCTGGGCTTGTGCCTCTCTGCCAGATGGGTAGGGTGGTAGAGGAGAGGGGGAATCCAACAGTAGTGGCAGCCATTTCCACAGNGGAAAACCTACGGGGTCCACGCAGGGACTGGGCGCCAGGACATGACACGCCAACAGGGATTATGGGAGTAAATATTGTTTGGATTCCTGCACATGTTGGTCCAATTTTGTTTCGTGGAGGTTGGTGAAGATTGGGGTTAAGTCAGGGAGTTGAATTTTGGCTGATAGAACCGGGCCTTAATTCAGAAATTAGTTTTATATAGAGAGATGCGGATTTCCGTTATACTTTCGACCACAAGGGTAGTATTTTCATGCCTATTGTTGATCTGGACCACATGTTGGTTTGTTGAAGATTGGTGTTAAGTCAGGGAGTTGAATTTAGGCTGATAGAACCGGGCCTTAATTCCGAAATTAGTTTTATATACAGAGAGATGCCGATTTCCGTTATGCTTTCGAGCACAAGGGTGGTATTTTCATGCCTATTGTTGAGCTGGCTCACATGTTGGTCCAATTTTGATTCGTGGGGATTGTTGAAGATTGGTGTTACGTCAGGGAGTTGAATTTAGGCTGATAGAACCGGGCCTTAATTCAGAAATTGGTTTTATATACAGAGAGATGCGGATTTCCGTTATACTTTCGAGCACATGGGTAGTATTTTCATGCCTATTGTTGAGCTGGGCCACATGTTGGTTTGTTGAAGATTGGTGTTAAGTCAGGGTGTTGAATGTAGGCTGATAGAACCGGGCTTTTATTCAGAAATGAGTTTTATATACAGAGAGAGGCCGATGTCCGTTGTACGCGTAGTTTCCATCACGGGATGGTATTTTCATGCCTATTGTTGAGCTAGTGTGAGGCTTGTTACAAGTTTGGTTGGGTCAAGAATGGATCTAAGTCACAGAGCAACAATTGTCTGATTCTGGTACCAATTTCGTGCTCATTATGGTCAGTTTTAATGGTTGTTGTGCGAATATAGTGGCAGGTGCAGAGGATGCAAATTGATGTGATTTTCTGGCACCAGATGAGCCTAAAATTGGTCACTTTTCCACATTGTTGAGTTTGCACGTGCACCTTTAATAGCTAAGTGATGTGGACACCAGTTAGCGGTCTGTCATGTTGAATAATTGAATCGAACCTGTACAGTCGTTTTATAAATAGGCGCACGTTTTAGGTATAAATAGCCAACACCTGGAGAGTCAGTGTGTGATTCAATCACGTCCCTAATTACAACTGAGCTTAAATTTAATTAGTCTTCATTTGATACCCATTTCCTTTTGGTGACGTGTCCGCCAGGTGTGAGCATGATGTACCATCTGCTTTTCCGTATGCTGGCCAAGGAATCACCACCTTAGGCTCAGCACGTCCGGGAATCGAACCCTGTCCATCTCGTCCATAATAGATAAGCACCATCTGTCCCGGATCCCACCACCGTTTTGCATGGTTTATGAGGCAGAGGATGCTGCGGCTAGGTTCAATTTCAGCTCTTTTTGTACTCGCTAGATGTCCCACAACCAGTGCTGCCATCTGCCCCATCCACTATTTTTTCGCAAGATTGTGGCAATCAGTGGTGTGTGGGGGCCCAAAGGGAAGTTTATTCACGTCACCGGGAGCTGGCGATAATGAATTCGTAAACGCCGAGGGGCTTCCAAAAATAACATTTTCTGGAAGGGGATAATGCCGCCTTTTCACAACGTTCCGCTTGCTTTGGTAGCGCACGCGACCCAGGATGGGTCACTGCTGTGTCAACCTCTGACTGTAGGTGTCGTCTGGGATTCAAAAAAATAACACGAGCGATCATTTGAAGCGAAAGTAGGCAACCGGGTCGGCAAATTTTGGAAGTGATCCTTTTCCCATGCCGACGACCGAAAAAAGTTGTGTTTTTAACACTTTAAAATTGTTTGTCATTAATCAGAATTTTTTTACAATGTGTTTAAAAGTCCGGATTTTAAGAGATGCAAAATTGGAACCCACCACAGTTTTTGTTATTTAATTATTAATTTTTATAAGAAATACATATCCAAATTTGAAGTTCGTCTTTTTAGTTGCCCCAAAAAGTTGCATTTTAACTCTTCAAAGTTAATTGTATTTAATCCGAATTTTTTACATATCTTATCTAAACGTCCGGGTTTTAAGAGGTGCAAATTTTGCATCCACTGCACTGGTATTTAATTGTAATTTTTAAATATGTCCAAATTTGAAATTCGTCTCTATACAGCCTATAGTCGACACATGCCCAAACGATGCATTTTAACCGTTTAAAATTGTGTCATTAATCATAATTATTAAAAGTGTGCTTAAAAGTCGGGGTATTAAGCGGTGCTAAATTTGAACATTGACCAATTAAAAATTATCTTTTAAACTGTCCATATTTGAAGTTTGGATCTTTCAGGCCCCCAAAATTGCATTTTTAAGCCTTTAAAATAATAACTTTTTTTAAAAAAAAAAGTGTTTCAAAATCTTGGGTCTTAAATGGTGCAATTTTGTAATTCACATCACTTTTTATTTAATTATTAAATTTTTGCGGTGCAAAATTTGAAGCTTTAATTATAAATGTCAAAAATGTGAAATTTGGCTCTCTCTCTCTCTCTCTCTCTCTCTCTCTCTCTCTCTCTCTCTGGTTCAGAAATTGCATTTTGAACCCTTTAAAATGATAATGGGTGGAATTTTTATCACATTACTTGTTACTACTAACTTTAGCAGTATCAGTGTATACACTGATACTGCTAAAGTTAGTAGTAACTAGTAATATGACGAAAATTCCACCCAATATATTTAAAAAAAAAGTGTTTCAAAGTCTTGGTTTTAATTGGTGCAAATTTGGAATCCACTACACTTTTTATTATTTAATCATGATATTTTTTATTTAAAAGTCCACATTAGAAGTTCGTTGACACATACCCAAAAAGTTGCATATTAACCCTTTATATTTTTAAAATTAATAATACGATATTTTAAACTCTGTCTAAATATTCGGTTTTACATGGTGCAAATTTTGACTGAAATTTTTAAAAATATATTTAAACTGAAATATTTAAAAAATTTTATAATTTGAAGTTCGTCTCACTATAGTTGACACATGCCCCAAAAGTGTCCCACCCTGACCTCCCCGACGTGATGTCCAGTCCCATCGGCGGCGTCCAAAAGACACACTCCAGATAAGATTGTTTTTACAACACATTTTCGGGGGTCCCACTGGTCCCCCGGTCGCCTGTCCGTGGCCTGGCGAGCGTGAGAGCGGCCGAGCTGTCAACAAGAAGGATTGGCCTGGCCACCTCGCTTCCATTACACACTTTTCTTAAGCAGGGGTTGGTGTGGCCAGGCCGGGGGGCACCCCCCCTCCTTCCAAAGAAGAAGGAACCCAAAAAAGCGCCAACTCCACATTCTTGGCCTGTTGGCTGGCCCCACAATCTGGCGCCGGCTGGCTGCCTACATCACAACACTCTTCTTCTGGAGCCTCCTCTTCTTCCTTTTTTTATTTTTTATTTTTTTTATTTGGAGGGAATGGCCTGAGGGGTGTTTGCTCACATATATGGTGGTGGTGACATCTTCATTCTGAGAAATAAGGGTGCTGATTTATGCGGGCGTTGAATTCGCCACTTTGTCACTGTCATTGTTATCTGGCCGATTTTTAGACTTTTTCTCATCAAAAAAATGTTATTGTCTGTTCGTCTGTCTGTGGACAGGTATCAGGGCCTAAACCGCAAGAGATTGGAACAAGCGGTTTTCGAATTCGGATTATCTGGCCAATTTTAGATGTTTTCTCATCAAAAAAAAAGTCGTATAGAACGGCTCTGTCCGTCTGTCCGTCAGTGGACAGGTATTATGGTCTAAATCGGAAGAGATAGCGACAAACGGTATTCGGATTCGGATTCAGCGGTTTCATGGCAAACTTCTTGTTTTCCGGGTTCACTATATCCGCCAATATCAAGTCTACATGATTTTAAAAATTATTATTCATAGGTTAGCCTATATGGCAATGACTTTCTGTATCGTTGTTGTCATATTTTAATTTTCTTGCCAATGAGGCAAAGCCGAAAGTTTTATTTGGAAATTATTTCCCTTGTGTTACTTGGCAACGACAATTGAGACTGTCGTCGTTGTCAACGAGAAAAGTCGACTCGAATCATACTTTGCCAATAAAATATTGAGTAAGGCTACACATTGGATTGTATAGCTGTATCATTATTAGGATATTATGACAATCACTTACATTCTGATTATTTACATTTTTTTCTCCGATTGCTCGTTGTTTCAGACTATGTGTTGTTTCCACCAGATTCTTCGGATTCCGGGACCGGGAAGAGCAGCCGGGAGAACGGTCGATCTGGGGTATCCGGGAGCAAAGGTGGCAATGGTGGCAGTGGGGGCGAGGGCAAACCGACCCGGGTCAGGACCGTCCTGAACGAGAAGCAGCTTCATACCCTAAGGACCTGCTATGCGGCCAACCCTAGGCCGGATGCCCTGATGAAGGAACAGTTGGTGGAAATGACCCAACTTAGCCCTAGGGTCATCCGGGTTTGGTTCCAGAACAAGAGGTGCAAGGACAAGAAGAAGTCCATATTGATGAAGCAGATGCAACAACAGGAGAAAGTGAGTATATGCTACATGTCATTCGATAGATCTGATCAAATTGAATCGAAAATGTATAGGAAAATATCCTGGGATCAACCAGTAGCGAGTTACATGCGATCAAAGTTGTAAGGTTGCCGATGTTGCCACTATAGGCTTCAGTTCAACGGATTTTCTGGCGTGTTCCTTGTGGTGAGTGGCCCCAAATTGGCACCATTGGTTTTCAAGGCAGCTGTGGATTTAAAGATCGATGCTAATAAGATCCGTGGCCTTTGCGGATCCGGATTAACACTTTTTTGGAGGCCCGGATCATCGATCTTGCGGTCCATTCAAAAAGGAAGCGGCTTCTTAACGGCTTTTCCAGCAATAACGGAAAATCCGGAGCCTCCACAGCTTGGCTTGTTGAACTATTCATCTTAATTTACTAACCGCGTGCCTCATTACGTGTTACTGACCGTAAATTATGATTAGACTCATTATTGTAAGCCCGGGATGGGACTCGCCATTTTCATGGTTCAAAAAAGGGGCATTGTTGCCATTACCGCATTGTTTTGGTAGCTGTAAGCGGAAGAACTTTCGTATCGGGACACCGACTTTCATAACTTTCATTCCCAGCGGATACACGCCTATCCCTCAGCGGATACACCCCTACCCCTCAGCGGATACACCCCTATCCATCAGCAAGTGCAAGCCTAGGAAAGTAGGGGTCTCCCCGCAACCTGCCCACCTTCTCTCATAAGTTTTTGTATCTGCTGAAGACAGGGCTGTATCCGCTGAAGACAGGGCTGTATCCGCTGAAGACAGGGTTGTATCCGCAAGGACGAAAGGTTAGGTTAGGGCCTTTTTCAGGGACCACTTGTGATGGTTTTCCAATATGCCTCCAGATATGAAAGCCTGCCATAAGCTGCTTATTGGCGACTTATTATAATAATGACTGCCAAATATTATTCGATAATATCAGGCGAGTTGAATGCCCCCTACCGGGTGTTTATAGATACTGCGGATTGTTTCCAGGCTGAATTTTTCAAAAAAAATTAAAAACCTCCCTCACATGTCACTAAACAGGCTCCCTCTAGGGGGGGCACGCCATAATCCCAAATTGCAACATGGAGAGAAGATTACACTGTTTAATTATAACGCACCGCCTGTAATTAATCGCTTGGTTTGGTCCAAAGGTGTGACCGACCATCCCTAGATGTCGCTGGCGTTAATAAGCAAACGACAGATGGCGCAACAAACGATGCGGCCATTTTGTTCATTTGCTTCAACTACATTTTAAACCTTGCTCGAGTGCTGTTTGACCATCTTGTTTAACTGTGTCCCATGTTATTTTTGCCAGGACACGACCAGGTTTTGCACAGATAATCCCGACTCTAGAACTAGTCTCCCCCCACACCCTAAAACCCCCCCTCAGAAGCAAATCCTCCCTCTTCTCCACCCCCTTCCCCCCACCCCTGAAGCAACCTTCCGCCTCAACAAAACGATGCTTTTAGCGAGATGAAGCGGGCGATCGGAGCGCCATTGTGGCCTGCCTTTCCTTATTGGAAAGGGTGGGGGAGGATGGAAGGGAATGGGGAAGGGGAAGGAGGAGGGGGGAGGGTGTTATTTGGGACATGGATGTGGGGAGAGAGGGTGTGTAGCAAGGTGATTATCCCAGAGTGCCCAATTGCATGTCGGGAAACCAGGGGAAGGGCTGGGACTAGTTCTGCCAAAGTGTAAAGGCAGTCTGCTTCCGAAAGACGAGCATGGAGAAAATATTTAATCTGAGATTATTGTAAATCGTAGATTTAGCTAGTATCACCCCAAATTAGTCAAAAATCTCTGATTAAACGTATGATAAATTAATTAAATGCAGGCGTACGAAGAGGAGCACAAAATATACTTTTTGGGGAAGAAAATTTAATAGGAGATTAGGTCTTTAATCGTAGATTTATCTAGTAGCACAAATTAATCAAAAATCTAAGATTAAATACCTAAAACTTCTGAAGACGAGCACAAAAGTTGTTTTTGGGGAAGAAGATTTAATAGGAGATTAGGTCTTTAATCGTAGATTTAGCTAGTAACCCAAATTAGTCACTGATTAAACACAGTCGCATATTAATACAAAAAAAATTGGGGATTTTGATTAATAAGGGTCTTTGTCAATCTACGATTAAACAATCATAATCGCAGATTAATACAATGAGTTAGTCAAAATCCCCGATTTTTGTATTGATATGCGACTGTATTTAATCAGTGACTAATTATTTGGGTTACTAGCTAAATCGATTTTTAGTAATTTGGGTTATTACAATTCTATGATTAAAACCAATTTAATCAGAGATTTCTGAATAATTTGTGTTATTACAAAGATATTATTAAAATACATTATCGCATATTAATACAATTTTGACCCATAATCTCATCAGATTAATACAAAAAGTAATCGGAAATTTTCTGACTTAATCGGGTTATCAATATCTCTGATTAAGCCCATAATATTCCATTTTGCCCTCCATTATCGGTATTTTGACTATAAACTCGGGTCATTACAAATCTATTATTAAACACAAATCGCAGATTAATACCAAAAATTTAATCATAGATTTTTTGACTAATTTGAGCTACTGGATAAATCTTCGAATAAACCCACAATGGCAGATTAATACAAAAAATTTAATCCGAGATATTTGGACTAATTTGGGCTACTCGATAAATTTACCAACCCACAATGGCAGATTAATACAAAATTTGATGATTTCGGCTAATTTCGGCCATTACAAATTGATGGATTAATCAGTAATCGTAGATTAATGCAAAAAAATTGGGACTTTAATTTGCGCGTGTAAAAATCTCTGGTTAAGACAATAATGGCAGAATAACACAAACATTTGGGGATTTTGACTAATTTGGGTTTTACAAATGATCACTTGATACAATATTTAATCGAAGACTTGTCTAATTTGGGTTTTACAAACGATCACAAATTAATACACTTATTTAATCGGAGATTTTGACTAATTTGGCTTTTACACATGATCACAAATTAATACAATAATTTAATCGGAGATTTTGACTAATTTTAGTTATTTAAAAGTTGATGATTGCGTACTTTTCCCTGAGCTTTAACAAAGGCCTGAAGGTGGTATGCCCATATCCGCAGCTAATGTCCTCTGGTAATGCATTCAATATTTGCCGATATGATCATGTTGATCCCCGGAAACGCCGCCGCCTAAGTCCGTCGTGATCCGGACTTAAGCGTATGAAAACACTGCCTGTCCCGCCCTCTAGGAAGCGTCGTGTGTGCCATCAGATTTATACTATACCCCCCCCTATAGAGGGTGCGTCATAAACCGATTAACAATTTCACTCGAAAAAAAAAAAAGTCATTGGTTGGAGTACAGTGTATGACATAAGTTGTCTAGCAACCAGGTCAAGGCCTGATCGGACACAATGCACGCGACGCTCTTTGCTCGATTGGATTAACCAAGCCCCAGGTGCTGAGGGCGTCGGAAGCGTCGTAGTGAGACGCATCAGGATTCCCCTCACATCTGGGGACTGTCCCGTTAAAAATTCATGTCCCATGAAACGTGTGTATAATGACACGCAGGCCTTTCTTTCGCAGGACGGTCGGAAGATCGGGTACGGCAACCTCCAAGGCATACCGATGATCGCTTCCAGTCCAGTCAGGCACGAGAGCCCCATTGGACTCAACCCTGTTGAAGTCCAGTCATACCAGCCACCATGGAAGGCCCTGTCCGACTTTGCCCTTCACACTGACCTGGACAGACTTGACCCCAACGCGCCTCCCTTCCAGCAGCTGGTGAGTCAGGTAAGAGCGGCTGGACGTCGCCTTTCATACTCTGGGGAAACCTGTGTTGGTGTATCTGTATGGGTTTTGGGTGACCGCAATACCGTCCCTGCCAGGCACGGTGCGTCTCATTGCGTGATGGTTTTAATTTTGGCCGCTTCGAGGGGGTAGTCACTTCTCGTGATCAGAGGCGATCCGTGCAGTGATCCGTGACGATCCGTGGTGATCCGTGCAGTGATCCGTGACGATCCGTGGTGATCCGTGACGATCCGCGACGATCCGTGGTGATCCGTGGTGATCCGTGGTTATCCGAAGCCGATCCAGTGTACACTTTAGTGAAGAGTGACTATACCCCCTTGAGGCGCTTATTGTGGGTTGTATATACCCCCAACGAACGTTATTGTAGTTTTGCCAATTTTCCTGATGCGCATCCTTTCTGCGCATAGTGCGCAGACGTTTTGCGCAACATTTCCGCAAGCATCTGACAGTTGCCGACGGGTCACAGATTGAAAGGTTTAGCCATCAAAGGGCGTTGCGTCTCCTCCCATAAGCTCGAACCCTCAAACACCGGACTAATTTATGGGGTCCCTTTGTTTTCCCCTGCCTTCCCCCTCCCTCCCTCTCCCGGGAGGCCCTCCAAACCAGACCGACTCACGTGTCGCCGCACAGATTAAAATATCTCCATGGCGCCATGTCGCCTCCAGCCTAGACTATAAGTCCTGGAGGAAATCAGGTGAAAAAAACTGTTATTTTTGACCAGCCATAACACTAGCTGCTTACAACAAGCAGCTATTTCATCAGATACAAAAGTACCGTACTGGTATGGTACCGGTGCGGTTTCATACCCATTTGTCCATCCCTAATATCTACTTACTACAAGCTTATTTTGGCCAACCATAATAGCTACTTACTAACAAGCAAATATGTGCAGCCATAAAATCAGCTGCTTACCAATGAACAGATATTTTGAAGGCCATAAAAATGAGCTTACCAACAAATGGCTATTTCACCCATAAAAAAGTAGCTGCTTACTATTTGTGGGATTAAATAAAAACAACTTACTAACAATTGGTTATTTGGGCGGGATATAAAATAGAAACTAACAAACAGCTGTTTAGCCAGCCACAATAGCTGCTTACTAACAAGCAGCTATTTCGAAGGCTATAAAATTCAGCTTAGAGCCACAATAGCTGCTTACTAACAAGCAGCTATTTCTAAGGCTATAAAATTCAGCTTAGAGCCACAATAGCTGCTTACTAACAAGCAGCTATTTCTAAGGCTATAAAATTCAGCTTAGAGCCACAATAGCTGCTTACTAACAAGCAGCTATTTCGATGGCTATAAAATTCAGCTTACTAACAAGTGGCTATTTTGCCCAGCCATAAAATCAGCTGCTTACTAACAAGCAGCTATTTCTAAGGCTATAAAATTCAGCTTAGAGCCACAATAGCTGCTTACTAACAAGCAGCTATCTCGAAGGCTATAAAAATCAGCTTACTAACAAGTGGCTATTTTGCCCAGCCATAAAAGCAGCTGCTTACTAACAAGCAGCTGCTTCGAAGGCTATAAAAATCAGCTTACTAACAAGTGGCTATTTTTCCCAGCCATAAAAGCAGCTGCTTACTAACAAGCAGATATTTTGAAGGCTATAAAATTCAGATTAGAGCCACAATAGCTGCTTACTGACAAGCAGCTGCTTCGAAGGCTATAAAAATCAGATTACCAACAAGTGGCTATTTCACCCAGCCATAAAATCAGCTGCTTACTTACAATTTGCTATGTGGGGGTCTATAAAATATAAACTTACAGTACTAACACATGGCTATTTCCGCCAGCCAGCATAAAAGTTGTTGCATCCTAACATTGGCTATTTGCTGGACTATAAAATAGAAACTTCATGACAGCTATATTAGCCAGCCACAATAGCTGTTTACCAACAAGTGGCTATTTGCTGGGCTATAAAGTAGAAACTTCCTGACAGCTGTTTTAGCCAGCCACAATAGCTGCTTACAACAAACGGCTATTTTGGGGGGTCTACAAAATAGCTGCTTACTTACAAGGAGCTATTTAACCAGTATAAGTAGCTGCTTTTTTCAGACAGAGTGTAGACTTACATAGGCTTTCTTGCCAACTGAACATAAAGGTAGTCAAAGGACAGGTAGAGAAGGAATATATAAAAAAAAGAAGGGTCGGCAAGGTAAGGGCAGGTGTTTCAAGGCCCCTGGTTCTTTGGGGGCAGGTGAAAGGAGCCGAAACTGCGCCGATAGTGTCCGATAGGCCCAGGTAATCAGATTGGAAGTTGGCGGTCCGACGTGGTGGAATCTCCATCAGATAAATGAATGGCGGCAGCCAACCACTTCCAAGAACCTGCTTCCTTTCGAGGGACTACCAAACATCAAAGGTGGGATGGACGTGTGGGTACCATGGCTGATAAGGATGGATTTGGAATAACACTTGGGGAAAAATTGGTGCTTATCATTTTGTAAGGGCACACCGATGGTTCTGTGAAAACCAGTATCGATATATATCATCTGTTTGAAGATTTCAGAATCCTACCAGTTATAGCCATATATAGGCCTACTACCGATCGCTGAATTTCGATGTATCGCACAAATTTGGCCTAAATATCGACAAAATCGGCAAAATATCGACAGTACCGATATCCGTACGATATATCGATAAATCACGTTTCCAGTATGATCTTTGATCATATCTTTTCCGTTTAATCTAGAATCTAGTTAATATCATTATTGGTGTGTAGACCATGTCAATTTTTAGCTATTAAATAGTTCAAAAATCGATATCAAAATGGTCAGTCATTACCCACGAATATCGATTTTTAATATATTGTCCTGCGATATTTATAAGATATCCAATTTTCATTTTTTTTAACAATTTTGAGTATGGACGAATAGGCTGCACTACTACTACTACTACTACTACTACTACTACTACTACTACTACTACTACTACTACTACTACTACTACTCATTTTGGTGTTTCAATTGCTGTATGAATTTTCTCGATTATTACGTACTGTATTATTATATGTTATTTCGCGCAGTTCAGAAATGGCAAAATATTAGCTATGAAAATAACTGTTGAAATTAACGTTATTTTTAATTAAATTTTTGAAGCACCTGTCATCTGGGGTTTTTTCACCCATAAAAACAGGATATTCAAGATGGGGGCATAAAAATATGGCGGCGTAGTCTTAATTGGGTGGTTTACACCCGGGTGTATATAAAGCGTGGGTTGCCGACCAAGAGCTGCGATATAACCGGTGGCCAATGGGATGGAAGGGTTGGTTTAATTCCACCAGAAAGGTGGCAGCCAGTCGTGATAAGCAGCAAAAAAGGCGTATGTGTAGAAGCGTGACGTAGTCGTAAAACTACTAACACCAACAAAAATAAGTAGTAAACTCTATTAATATAAATGAGAAATTCAGTATGTATGTCCGTAATAGCAAATAGCAGTAGAGGTAGCTACGGCCACTGACATCAATGCAGCTAATAGTGTAGCCCAAGATGTCACCCATGAATATCGATATATCGCTGAAGGGAGTATTTATACGCTTGAAAAGCAATGGCGTGTAACATATTATGAATATCGTTAAGTAATAAGCTTCAAAAAATGGGGGGCTCAAGCTGTGAACCTGTGAATATCGATATATCTAGGAAGATAAAATGGATACGTGTGAAAAGTAATGGCGTATAACACATGAATATCTATACACGGTGGACCAACTTCAAGTGTCGTTTTATAACGGCTATTAATAGAAGCGCTTTACGATTGACGTAGCAGCGACGTGTAAAATGGCCCACTTCGATGGCGCCGAAGTGGGACATTTTACACGTCGCTGCTACGTCATCGCAAAATCACTGCTATTAATCGCCGTTATAAAACGACACTTGAAGTTGGTCCACCCTGTATATCTAGGAAGAGAGTATCGATATGTTTGAAAGGCAATAACCAGGCTCAAGATGCCACCCATGAATACCGATATATCTAGGAAAAGAGTATCGATACATGTTTTTTTTTTGAAATAACGAGGGGTACATAGTGAGCCTCATCATTTAAAAAAATTACGCATCGATATTCTCGGAAGAGAATAAAATTCGATACTTTTGAAAAGTAATGACGGGACTCATTATGTCCCACGAATATCGATATATCACGGAATAAAATACCTACACGTCATTTTTTTAAAATAATGAAGAGGCTTACGATGTAACCCATGATTATTGATACATCTTGGAAGAGAGTAATGGCATATGGCGGGGCTCATGATGTTACCCACGAATATCGATATATCACGGAATAGAATATCGATATGTTATAAAAAATAATGACTGACTCACAATTGATACATCTCAGAAGAGAATTTCGATACTTTTGAAAAATAACGGCGGGGTCACCCATGAAAATCGATATATCGCGAAAGGAAATACCGATATATTTCAAAACATTGCTGTTTGAAATGACGCCTCGATCAGCTGCTAGTACTGAATACAACAGATATGTAAATTTATAAATCTCACAAAATATTAATAACTTGTTTCACTAGCAGCTATAAAAAACCATTGGCGCCATTTCGGTGGCTATTAATTAATCCTCGGGTCAATCCGTCGATCACGAAGGAAGTCATGTCGGTGCCTGAGATAGGACGGTTATAAAATTTTACAACCCTCCAATAGTGGGGCGGGATTCATCACAAGGGGTCTCAAAAAAAACTAACATAAAATGAAGGCGGGTTTTAGCCAAACATGTCGAGGGAGTGGGAAACGCTACTTTAGTTACGCGGCTTGGCGGTAGTGGCGTTAGTAGCGGGTGTGGGATTCAGACTTTTTATGACCCTAAGGGGTGCAATCCTTCTAATTAATTCTCTTACTTTTTTTTGCTAGGGGAGGTTGCTAGGAGGGATAAGACGAATGGGATGCATGGTCATGTTTTCGTCTCTTCCTAACAACCGTTTAAAAAAAATAACTATTAATAGTTCAAACAGAATTTGTCAGCAGCTTATTCACCCTAGCAACCACGATAATTCCATATGCAAATTTTCCAGTGGATGAGTAATTGGCATAGGATCGATGTTTTGTTGCTGTCAAGCAGAAAACTTCTGCAAATATGTCGACAGGGGGAGGTTTTTTTTTGGCGATAAAATATGGCATCCCCCTCTGGTGGTATATATGGGAAAATTTTAGTGCAAACAAGAGGAATTTCCAGGATTTTCCTTGCTTGACTTTGCATCACGGAGCAGAGCGAATTA
>JYFJ02006786.1:0-18083 GCA_000934665.2 Catajapyx aquilonaris | reverse complement strand
GAAGCCCAACTTTGAAAATTAATATCTCAAAAACGAGATAGACGAACCTCTTGAAACTTCCCAGGAGTATGTGCGACATGCCCAGGAATGGATGGTGCGATTTTCACGAAATTGTCAATGAATGGACTTAGCGCAAGAACTACCTTAAAATCTCAATTATCAGCACAGTTACATAGTAGTATGTACGAAATCTCCCACTGAGGGCAGTCACACAGCAGCTATGCATCCAAAAAACAATTCATCTGAAATCCAGATTTTGCCTCCTCCAAACATAGTGCCACTCAGGCCTGACACCTGACAAATACAGTAATACATTCTATTAATGCATAAAATGAGGGGAATAAAATACCAGTTTTTGCTAAATCCAGAATCTTTGCTAATGTGCTGAGAAGCAACTTTCGCCACTCCACGCAGCAGCGAGTGTCCCGTGCATAAGGATGACTAGCCATTTTCTTGAGAGAGTGGAGCGAAGCTGACACAGGTACACTCATAGCTAAGATGCTCTCATCATGCACACTCTTAGTAGCAGTTTCCTTCACCACCCCAGTTGTCAGGTACAAAATTGTTGAAAGGACTTCAAGTGCTCCTGTAAATAGTCAGCAATAATAGAAATACTCATATGTCACAAGATATCAATTGAAAATCTACATGTAGAGCATATCAGACGGTGGTACTGGTGTATCATTTCCGAAACTAACAGGCACCATGAAATACATGTTAGTATTGTCCTATTTTTAATCTGTTTCTCAATATTATTTTCTGCCAATAGAAATTTTTTTTGTACCTGCTGGTGAGCACAAGTTGGGCAGAGTTTCCATAGTTGCAACTGCCGAGGCCAGGAGTTGTGCTGCGTCTTCACTCAGAAGGTTACCCCTAAGCCTTATTGATGAATGAAGTGTAATTGCAGATGTAGCTGCAGACTCGGATGGGTTGAGTGATGGCAACTGACGAATCAGAACACACAGGCACACTTCCAAAACAGAAAAAACTAGCGACTCTCCTGGAACTATCTCCCCCTTCTCCCCACCCTCTCCCAGAAAGTCTACTTCTGGGCTCTCCCTTGGTTCTTGGTTGGCAGGAATGATCTCTGCAAAAAAAACTCATGTTAGCTGCCACAAAAACCTGATCCCAGAAGTCCAACAAACCTTTGAGTTTCCGCCTCTTGCTGGCATCAAGTGCTTCCTGAGCTGAGTGTATCACCAGCTTCAGCACATCCATGGCTAGCATGTGACTGGACAGTGTGTCTCTTGTGAGGACGAGGCTGAAAGCATGCATTAATTATTAACACAGTTCTGACCACAGTGTATCACACTGAAGATATTGCAGGTTGCACATTTTAGCAGTTTCATTAAAATTAACCAAAAGTGTGGTTTCCAATATGGAAAAGAAGATATCTCGCATTCATATTAGGAGAATTTTGTGTACACACCTGAGTGATATTAATGCCCTATATGAAAGGTCAAAGAGTGCGGCTCTGCACACTCCATTATGTTTCTCTTAACCTGCGTGGGTCCAGGAATACAAATTTGACTCTGGAGAGTTTGTGAAATTTCCATGATATGGAAGTGATCTAACTTTGTTCCCCCCAGTATGCCTCATTTGTATCCAGTACATATCCAATACCCAATTCCTTCACACATCAATAGGAATGGCGGGGTTGGTGGGCAAGAACGGTATTTGTGGGCTGGAATTTGGAGGAAGATCAGGAGTCAGTGGAAATATGAAAGATGGGCATAGGAAAAGATTAGTAATGCTTTAGACATTCAAGTTTTCTAGAAATCTCGGTGATTCTTCAGCTAGAGAACAATATAACATTCTCACCGATGAAGAACATTGCAGAGCTCAATCCCCAATGATTTGTCTCTCCCTAGAACTTGCTTGGGCCATTCGGAGCTCAGCAGAGTCTGAAGTGATTCTAGACAAGTGGTGACAATCTCCAGAGGCTCAGATGTCATTTGGGAGCACAGTGCCTCCATACAAATACCTAAGTGAAGATAAGAGTCAACAGTTGACAAAATCAAGTTCTTAAAATATTAATGAAGAAAAATAAGCTGCTCTTACCAAATATCAAGTGAAATCTGTCAGTGTTGATGTCATCAGGACTCTTTGCTGCAGCTGCATTTGCTGGACCCAAGCCCAGATTGGTACTACCTGACACTCCAAGGTCACTCTTCTCCATGTGGACATTCTGGAAGCCACCCATGTTGAGCCACAGGGTCGCAGCATGGAGAATGGGTGGCCAGGAGGAACGATAATAAGGCCTTGCCAAGTCGATAGTGTCGTTGGTGTAAAATGCACCTCCATCATGAGGCAACTGACTCGCAAATTCTGAAACACGTATTTCACAAGCAGAATATGTAGTACAGTATATTGGTTCAACAAATACATTATGAGTTCCTTTATATTTAGAGTAGACCAAATCCTTCTAAGGCTCTTCACACACAAGACTAATATTTTGTTATTTCACTCTTGCAACAAAATCTCCCACATGACTAACAGTTTCCATATTTTGCTCCTGACGTAATATCAGAGTTATTTTCGCAAGACTTTTAGGCCATGCCCCTCTTCACCCCCAAATCCCATGCTTTGCTGAAGAGGAGAATGGCTTCAACTGCATTCGATTTTGTCACAGGCAGTTGCAGCTTGTTTCTCGTGATATAATGGGAGATTTGTTTCAACAGGCCTTAAGTTGTTAAAAAGAGGTAACCTATATATTGTCACTCTTGAGAGTTGGAAAATTGCAATTTTTAAAAATATGACTTATTTGCTATCCGTCCAAGTAAGCACAATTCTATGTCATCACATTGCTGGATGTAACTCATATGATGTGACAAGTATGTGCACAAATGTTTAATTAAAATTTTACATTTAACTTACCAGGTGGCAAAGACAGCAATGCATGGTCTTTCAAAGCAGCTAACCAGTGTTTGGATAAACTGACTAACTCAGGCTGAACCAAATTCAGCAGGCTCTCCCCTTTGCATTCAAACTCTCCAAACTCTTCATCACTGCCAGGAGATTCTGCTTTGTAGCTGTCTGCAGCAGGTGCCTTTGGATTGTCAGACTTCATGGCTACAATGTATACCTGATACCAAAAATAACATGCATATCACTAAATATACACCTGAATTGATAAAATAATAGCTGTTAGACTACTTGCACACTTGAAAGGACCCCTGAGAGCACAAGATCCTGATATAGCTAACAAGCCTGTCAAGGACTAAAGATGTGTACTTTTTAAAGCTAATAAATGATCAGGCCTTTATGAATACATGCAACTGCCTTTCCTTGCAAAAGCCAGCCAGTCCACAACCATATGAGACAAAGGCCCAGATTGAGGAGGGAGGTGATGTGACATTGGAAGGGAACAGTACTTGACTGTAACATTTGAATCCAATGCATGACACACCCTTTGCAAATGTCACTTGTCCAATGTCAGGAATTCATATGATCATATTCCACAATTTAGAACAGAACCTTGGCAGCAATCATTCAATGGCCCTTTCAAGTTATGCTTAAACCGAATTAAATTCCAACCTCAGCCCATGCTTTAAGAATGGCCAATTTTTCCAGAGTAGAAGCACTTTCATTATACAGCTGAGTATTGGCAGCTCCCTTTTTCAACTTGGCTAGAGAGGACACCAGTAGCTGATGAACCCTTCGTAAGTCATTCAGATCTCTGGCTACTCCACTGCCAATCCAAGCACTACAAACTTGGCAAGCAACAGCTGTGACATGTGATGGAGTTTCTTGAGAGAAAGCAGGCCTCAATGCAGCGCCAACCTGTATAATTAAAAAATTACCTACACTGTGATAACTCTGACACATGCCCATGGAATAAACCTTGCTTGAAGTCACATTTCCAACAAACATGCACCACTATTTCCATTATTTTGGTCCCTCCACTGCCTGCAGGTATTTAAAATTGCTAATTTCGGGATGTAAATTGTTTGTATGTGCAAGTGTGAGAGTGCTCAATCTACAGTAAGTGCAGGTATCACTGAACACATCAGGGAATGGGGCCCCATTTGGCACATCTCAGCCTGTCATGCCATATCAAACAACCTGCAGTTGCATATGCACTCAATCTTTCCCTCAAACACAAGTGCTACATAATTGAAGGGCTTGGGAGAAAAACGTTATAACCACCAGTAAAAAAGACAAAGTTTTCGGGCTAATTTTTTTCTGCTGAAACAAATAAAGCACGGAAGGTGTCCTCTGGTAGGGAGTACCTTCATGAGTATTCGTGAATTTTTTCCCACCTGCAGAGAGAGTCAGTCTCTGGCAGTCAGCCTGTGAGCGACCTAGGGTATTCGGCGCCCTTTGAATGTTCATTTCACGCAAAAGGCAAAAATGAGGGAACAACTTGAACAGGGTATGACCCACGACTCGTCACCAGTCATCAGTGTTCAGGAAGTCGGGGTCACCATTTGAGGAGTCCAGAATGTCCTGCGAGACTTGCAGCTCCGTCGGTAGGTATAGCTTTAGCACGAATTGAAAGTCTCAGGAGTAAAACGTGTTAACCAGCATGCGGCAGTGGGCTCACAGGCTGACTGCTAGCGACTGGTGCTCTCTGCAGGCAGAAAAATATTCACAAATACTCATTAAGGTACTCCACACCTACACACAAAAGGACACCCCCTCATTTGTTTCCGTGAGAAAAAATCCGGCCGAGAACTTTTTGAACTTTTCACTGGTGGTTATCACGGTTTTCTCCCAAGCCCTCCAATTGTAGTCTGTCAAGTCACGTCATGAGGGGACACTTTCTGTATTCAACAAAACAACAATAAGTTCGTAAGTAAAATGTGACAGGTTATTGTGAGACTTGTAGAGGGCATTCAAAAAGACAATATGAGAATTCCCCAAAACATTATGAAAAGGCCCAATGAATAACCATTAACAATCTAAAAAAAGGCCAATAAATAAGTCAATTAATCACTCTTAAAATGCAATCATTCTACATACCTGTGCTTGGTACTGTTCCAAAATGACATGCCCTTGAAATTCAGGTTCAGGAACCTGTGAAAACTTGTCTATGATCAACTGCAGCGTCTTAAGTCCCTCCAATCTCAACTGGTCTGAATCACTTGTAGCAGCCATAAAAGCCATGCGGATCAAATCTGACAGGTGGAGCACTAGATAGTCACCTACAAATAAGCGTGTACAAAAATTACTTACATGGCTTAAAACCTTATTCTCTTAAAAAGCTTCTCAAAACCTGAACGGGAAACTGAATATGGATAAGTACGACTTGCCTGCCGATCATATCCAATAACCAAAATTTAATAATTTTCTAGGCACTGCTCAAATGCTCATCAACGAGTTCATTAATATACACTTCAACGTCCTACAACCTTCAGAGCAAATGTCAACAGCTAAAGGCTGCCCATGTAATTATTTGCACTTAGGTAATTTTTTTGTATTATTTTATCAATTTTTGTGACTTTGTTATGTGACTATGTTATGTGGACGGGTAAATACCAAGAGTTGAAAACTAACCATAAATCATTTAGGTAATTATTAACAAGAAATTCAGTCACACTGGACATGATGAATATCTGATTAATTCTCAAAAAACAAAAAACTTCATACAAGTTCCAGCAAGGAAATGCATACTGAACCTTTGCCCTTAGTAGTCTGAAGTTCTTTGGATAGTGCTAGGTCAAAATGAGCATGGTTATCCTCGCACACAGCCACAATTCTCCTCACACATTCAGCTGCAAATATCCTTGTTGGCCACCTAGGTTGTATAGCTGGATGACTGGATGGCTCTCCCCCAGCCCTAAACTGCATCTCATCATCATCTTGCTCTCCTTCACCATCCCCTTCACCAGGAGGACCCTCACCTCCCAGGCTCCACTCTGTGAATCATTATTATTCATTATCATGACAAACCTGAAAATATGTTGCAAAAAAAAATTATTCTATACACAAGTATTTCTAGGAATTTTCAAAGAGTGAAGAAAATATGTTGACTAGGTTACATTATATCAACATGACCTCAAATAAAATTGAGGTGCTCAGAGGGAAAACGGCATATCCCAACCGGAGTTCATTTTGAGATAAACGGCTTTTTGTGTTGCAAGAGAATAGGATTTGTCATTGAGGACCAATTTTACAAGTGGAATATGCTAGCTTTGGCATATCCCAATTCATTTGGGACTTCAGCACATTGAAGGTAGATGGGAGAAGAGTACAAAAGCACGACAATATCAAAATCGGAGGTCAGTTGGGATATGCTGTTTTTCCTCTGAGCACCTCAATTCTCATGCAAAAAATTAGAATCCGTTACATGGCTCTTCTAATTGTAAAACCAAGGAAGTGAAATTCAACAATAATTCTAACCAGATGCCACCGTCAGCACATCCTTGCAGAGGGACAGCCACTGGGTCAAGTTGTCCTCAGCCAAAGTTAGTACCATGCTGGACAAAGTATCATGAATGTCCTTCACTAACTTCATGTCCACCTCAGTATCCAACATTCCAAATAACACTCCAGGAAGTCCATTTTCAGTCATCACCAGTCCTGAGGATCACAAAATTATAATTACATACACATGATTTTGTTTTCATATTGCCACCTAAAATTCTAACAGGCTGAAAATGAAACAGTTGTAGCAATAAGACATAGAGCATATTTTAAATGAGTAATTTCTGGTAATTTCCCTACTTATATCACCTCTTGTATGATATCACTAATATTAGCAACTCGGGAAGATACCAACACATTCAAAATTACTTCACACCTCAACGAGTATAAAAAAATGTCCTTAAATAGATTAGAGAAAGATTAGAGAAGAGTAGAATAAGCACATTAGAAATAAAACAGAGGATGAGGTCACCACATTAAAAAAGGTAAGGGTGTGATTGCATGATTGATATTAGTACAATTTGCTTCAATGGGTATATGCATGTACGTGTAAAACCTCTTCTGTAATAACTCCGGAAGAATTTTCTCCCCTCTTACCTAGACCGTTGTTGTTATCCTTCTCTTTGCTTTCATATACCAAAGTCATAGCATGGTCACAAACTTCACGGGCCTCCCTCTGTGACAGCTGCCTCAAGCATGACACAGCTGCACGCCTCAAGAGTAAGTGACTACTGTACAATGTTTTCTGAAAACATCACAGGTGTCATTAATAAGAAATCAGGCAAATGAAACCATATGCAATCACTTACACATAGGGTAGGTACAAGTGACGAGAGATTAACATGTCTGGGAGCAAACATGTGAAGTTGCTGGAGGCATGCTATGGCTTCTGCTTGCACCAATGGATCTGAGTGATCTTGCATGATGGCACAAGCACACAAAAATGAACCTCGGGCAGTACATATCGAGTTTGTGTTCCCTGTGAAAAAGTTTGAGATCAGTGCTTGGTGGCTTCTGCTGGGGAGGATGGCTGTCTGCATGATATGACGTCGTTAATCTGACAAAAGGATGAATTCAACATTTTCCTAATTTTACAGGAGAGTCAAAAGAAACCTGCAAACCGCTATACAAATACATAGGATGGCATTTTTATTTTCCGTTATAAGTCTGACACCACTTGTCCCGTGGGTTCCCTGTTTTGTCAGAATGTGACCCAACACTAGATGGTGCTAGCAGAGGTCATAATCCGATTTTAGCAAAAATGTTGAATTCTTCCTTTTGTCAAATTAACAACGATTATGACAAACCAATACCTTGAAGTTCTGGTCCAACAGTGGTGATAAGTGCTGAGAGGCATTTCCCAATGCACTGGTGCACATCTACATATGACTGTGGCACATTTAGCAACAACTTCAGAGCCAGAGACAGGGTGGGTTCCACATACCCACGGAACATTGGGCCACCTGAATCCGCAATTAAAGCCAAAGCATGGAGTGCCCACACCTGGACAAACAGTTAAAACGTACATTAGTATTCTCACTCTCTAGCTAAAAGTAAATGGTGACAATGGTTAGGTAGCAAGTCAGATAACTTTCTAGTCATTGTGCATTTTGTATAAAGGCAAGCAAAGGAATTGTGAACCTGATGCAAAATACAGGTTTCATTTTCACCAATATATTATCACTTTTCTACTAAATTTATTTCTTTAAATAATGTTTTTGTACTCTAATTGCACTGTGAAATTATAACTAATAAGTCTTATTCAAATCTTATACTGCACTGATATTGAGCAAATTGGGGATTGGCTTGACCTATCCCACCAGTTTCTGCATTTTGGTAACCTGACCACCCCTTGACCTTGTTTAGGTCAGGTTATTGGAATGATAACCTTTGTACCATTTAAGAGGAGCAGTAAATGTTACAGTTGTTCTCTTTTACAAATCACTTAACAAGCTAGTAAAACCTGACTCTCACTGACATGTTTCATTCTTCACAAATTTACCATTCCTAACAGATTTCTGCGACAGAGGTGACAGAAATACACTAAAAACTCCATGCCAAGAACAACGAGAGTTCCACAATTGACAAGTTGGTATTGTATTTCACACTATTTGATAGAAATGTGATAATTAACTTTATTCTACATGTCATCCCAACACCGTTCAGGTTATCTCGAGTAATATTTCTAAGGCAGAAATCCAACCCAATGAAAATTTACAACATTGTGCATAAACAGGACAAGATACTTCAAATAACAGGAAACACTTCATGAGCTCATACTAAAATGAAATTACACGCAGCTCAGTCTTTCATAGTTTTAATTTAAAATGAAGAGTTTCTAGGTTATTTTCCAGTCAAGGGAACTAATATAAAAATCACCTGGACAATTGGAGATGAGGAGTCCTGGGCTAGTGCAAGCAAGATGCTGACACTGGTTTTGAGATGATGTCCTGAACCCATTCCACCCACATATCTATGCACACAGCCCAAGGCTAGAGAGTGACCTGTACGGCTCACAGCATCACGGGCAGACTTGAGCTTGTCGAAGCATTTCTGGGCCATCTCAGCTGTGAAACGGGCATCACTAACCACTTGGGCAGTGCGGCCCAATGCTTCTCCTGCAGCACACTGCAGTATGGGGTTGTTGACACTGAGGGCATTCTGGAAGTAAAAATCAAGTAGGGAAAATTAATGTACTTCAGCAAAATCCACGAACCCTTTTTAAAATTCCCACCATGTTCAGATTTTCACCACTTGGTTAGTGGGGATATGAGACCTGTCATAATCCTTAGCCAGTTTGATCCTGAATATTTTCATAACCACATCAGCATACAGATATGACTTGTTCAGTTTCATCTGAATAAACTCTGTTACTTTCACTTTTCAAAAGTTGCTCTTAAGGTCTCTTACATGTGGGAGATTTCATCGGAGATTTGTATCGCCGGCGATGTCATCACCCGTGAATTATAGCGGTTCTGACATCATGACACAAGCGAAAGTGCTTATGCATCGCCCGTGTGTTTACATGCCGGCAACGTACATCGCCACGGCATGCCAACAGTACAGTAACCTGTACCTGTAACCAGTAACTGTATTGTTGGCATGCCATGGCGATGTCATCGCCATCTCCTATTTCAAACAGACCTGAGTGATGTCATCGCTGATGCCCTCCCTTCTTAAACTTCAATCTCCAGAGATGCAAATCTCCAATCAAATCTCCCAGATGTAAACGCATCTTTATGACAGTCATGTTCTAATCTGCTATAACGGAGAGAATACCATATTTGCTCGACTCCAAGTCACCCCGAATCTAAGTCGCATCTCTAATTTTAAGTAGTCAATTTTTTGAAAACAAAATGATTCGTACCTGATTCTAAGACACAACCTATTTTTTCCCATAAGACAAAAAGTGCAGACTAGAGTCAAGTAAATAAGGTAAGTAAAATATCATGATTTTAAAATGTGATTTAAACCAAACTATTCATGCACCATTTGAAAACAAACACCTTTAACAAAATAATTTGGTAGTGCTTTTCATTGCACAGGTATTGCCTTCAAACCATTATTATTTAAATCTCATATAAAACTGCCGTATCTTTTAACTAGGGGAGGGGAAAAGTACAAAATGAAAGGATTAGCACAGAAGGGAGTACAATATATTCTGTATGGTCATGTTGGTTGAAAGCAGAAAAAGACCTGATCAAGAACAAGGGACTTGGATGGGATTTGAACTCTGGACCTCCTGCTTGGCTGGTGAGCGGCGAGTGGAATAACCACTAGACCACCACGTTCTGGTCGAGAAACAAATACTGTACTTCTGTACGTTTTTATCATCTTTGGGAAGAGGGGAATCTTATAAATGTTTACATTTCTTTAAAATCCTTCAAATTCAGAACTCACCAGAATCAGATGAGAAGCAGCTCTCTTGACATCATCCTGTCCAAATGATGACTTCGCTTCAGTGAGTCCCTTGAGTCCACTCAGAACAGCAGTAAAAATATTCATCTGCACAGCCTCCTGGCGATTGGACTTGGCTTGGCGAATGCACTCGCCAAAGTGTTCTAGCATCTGAAGTCTGTGTTTGTTGGCAACACGAGGGAAGATCTGCCCAAACAAGGTGACTGACATATCAATCACTGCCACACCCAGGGGTAGAGGACCAGGGATGCTCTCATCCTGTAAATCAATTACAAAGCCAAATCTAAATATCAAGGAAAAGCATAGTGTTACCACATGCTACCTAAATATGAAAAAAAAAAAAACATCCTAAACATATCATTATATTATTATTGTAGGGAGGCGGAGTGGCGCTGCAGTAACGTATGCGGCCACGGATGTTAAGGTCCCGGGTTCAATCCCAGCCCAGGGTTACCCCCTTCATCTCGTGCAGAGTTCTGGGTCATCTCTGGCATCGTCTCGGGTGGTATCTCCATTAAGACAAACCACCCGGGGGAGTTCACAAAATGACCACAGTAATGACATTGCACTGCACCTTGCACATCCCCTCCTGTCAACCTGCCCGTGGGCCCAGGCATTTCAAAACCTGTGGTTCCAATGTACTATGTACAACAACAGTACAATAAAGGTATGAGAGAGAAACTCCAACAGGGGTAAAGCCTTGGGTAAAGCACTACCCAAGGATTTTTATTATTTTATTATTATTAGGGGAGGTGGAGTATGCGCCCACGGATGTTAAGGTCTCGGGATCAAATCCCGCCCGGGGACACCCACTTCATCTCGTGCAGAGTTTAAGGCCATCTCTGACTTCGTCGCGGGGGGTATTTACAATAGACTAAACCACCCGGGGGTGTTCACAAAATGATCAAAGCGACTGTACTGCACCTTGCACATCCCCTCCTGTCACCTTCCCTATCGCTCGCGGTACCCGGGCATTACGGTAAAAGGACCATCATACACTAGCTGTACTACAAAGCAAATAAAGGTACTGTGCAGGCTGCCTATTGGGTGGAGCACCAAACCCATTATTATTATTATTATTATTATTATTATTATTATTATTATTATTATTATATTATTATTATTATTGTCAATGTGATTTGTGCTTAATAAAATAGTGTACATGTAACTTATTTTGCCATGCCACATACGATTATACATTTGTTTGAATAATTAGTGCAATTAAGAAGCCCTTTGTGACATACAGGAAATAACATTTACATCTCAATTAAAAAAGTGTCCACTCCTACTTCTCTACAACACAATAGTGTTTATCATCCTTGTTAGCACTAGAATAAGGTATGAGTCGAAGGTTGTATCCTTATTTATATTCTGTGATGATAATGCCACCAACAAAATATGACTGTGACATAATATATTAACACATTTTTTCCGCACTTTCAGAAGGGTGGTTTAATCATCATTAATTATTATCAATTGTATGGTGTATCATATTGAACTCAACATGACTGGTAATTTGATATTACTAGTACAATTACTATGCTCTTCATACCATTAGCAGTAGATTATACAGATATCTTAAGGTTGGTTGAATCAATTCAAATTAAAGAAAAATCTCTCGTTATCATGAATACCTGTAAACAATAGTATAGTATCCCTTAAAATGTGTTCATACAACTGCCCTAGGAGAAAACTAGTAATCTTCTTGCACAATCAAAAGGACATCACATGTGCTCAGCAATTACGGTATCAAATATAAATACACGAACACACGCCTGAAGCAGCTAACTCGGTCCAAAAATAGTTCATTAATTTGAGTCGGATAGAGAAAGGTCAAAAAAGGACCTCCCATCTCCATCTTTATGCTCGCGGGGGTACCTTGGAGGATGGAGGTTGCTGGCAGGGAAAGGGAAGAACATTATTTCAGGGGTAATATATGTCCCTACCTTTTTCGCCTGGTGGTACTATCAGCAAGGTAATGGTCCAGACACTTAACAGTGGTCAGCCAACCCCGAAGTGTCTGGACCATTTCTGCGCCAATAGTACAATACACATGTGTAATTGCATGATCAGCTTCCTACCTGTGGTAATGGTCTGTAAAGGCTGCATGGATCATGCTCGATAGCCCCTGAACCTGCTGCACTGTGAGGTTGTAGCTAAAAAGAAAGAGACACAAATTAATTTATTGCTCCATATATCCAGGCGACACAGACACTCCTGTAGCAACATTGCTGAACCCATGAGAAACATTACTGTTACAAATCTGGTACACTTTCCAACACACACCCAACCTTCCAAAGTGCAATCCACCCTCACATTATGGTCAGACACTACCACCCCACAAATATTTTTTTTTAAACCACTGTCCATCCAAAACAAACACAACATACACAAATCCTTTTTATGACCCCTTTTATGATTGGTATCTACGCATGTCACCCAATAATATTTAGCATCGAATATCATTAGCATTCCTAAAAGTTTTTCTGAACTTGTGCATGCTAAGCCTTCTGCAAAATTATTTAAGAAAAGTCATGTGTTCCCCATTGTAGGGGGCACATTTGCCATCCCAAGCAATGACTTTACAAAAAGTGAGTTGTGAAAAGACTGCAATTGGTGCACACCTTCAGAATTCAAACCATTATCCCATCATAAAACGTTCAATGACTCTTAGACCTCTAATAAGGAATTAGGAAGCAATACCGGAATTCTCCTGTGGGGACCGTGGGAAACCACAGAAAACCACGGTTATATCAGCCCTATATGGACAATAACAGCAAATATAATCAACCGCATTTAAATTCACTTATTTGTGTCTCCTTCCTATCTCAATAGCAGTATTTCACTGTTATGCACTTGTAAATTCCTTTCCAACATTCGACACTTTTTTTTACAAGGTTGAGTTATAATTCAATTGCATTAATATAAATTACTAAATAAGTAGACTCCATAGAGCACCAGATCCAAAAACACTTGTTTGAGTTTTAATAATGCATATGGTTAAGGTAGCGGGCCTGCATGTGAAACATCCACTGTCCTAGCAGGTCGGCCAAGCAATACTTACATGATCCACCTCACGTCTCCTGTTAGGCTCCATCTAAATTGGAGGGGATGAAAAGACAAGGGGTCACTGCACAAGTTAGCCGCACCACCACCCAAGAATAAAGCATTAGAGCACAATAGCTGCATCATGTCAAACACTACAGAAGAGCAAAAGAAAGCAACAAATTATAAGAAAGGCATAGCAAGGAAAAAATAAAATTTTTGACAATAAGAAAAGTTTTATAGAGCCACTGCAGGCTCAAGTTAAGCAGTGGAATGTGCCCACTTGTTTCTGAGACATCTGAATATTGACATCAATATAATTAGGACATTACATTACAAGGCATATGCAATAAGTTGATTTACAAGATGGAAAAATGTAAGGAAAATCTGTTGAGAATATTCAAATGCCCATGCCACAATTGTTGCAGTAAATGAGCTATAGCTACAGTGGTATAAAAGTTTTTGGCACTGCTTTTTCCCACCCCCTGCATCACGCCTCTTTGATATGCCTCATCATGTCATCTCCTGCCTAAAAGTGTCCCAATGTTTAACCTGTTGACGGCGGAGTTTTTGGCAGGTTTTTGGGCTGGTTTTTTCTTCCTTGTCCAAAATTTGATGTAGGAGTGACATTAACTTCGCGCCAAAATTAATCATTTTAATTCGTGGTGGTCCTTTTAAATGTAAAATGCCGGAAAAATTCATCTACAGGGTGTTCCAGAAATAATTTTTTAAGAATCGTTTGGCTCGCATAATGTCAATAGGCCTAACAAGTTTACATAATCACTATACACTGTTATTATGGTTGCATAATATTACCACAACACTGTACCTATGAGAAACTTCCAAGGGTCCAGACTTCACGAACACTCTGTACTCAGGGCATTTTTTTTACATGAAAGATCACACGGCAGCCACATGGCCTTGTCATGTTCGACTCAGCTTTGCTCTCACCCAGTGGATTGTAGGAGGGTCATGGTAGTTTATTCACCATCCAAGAGATGGCAGGAGTATATTGAACCAAATTTGGAACCACAAAGTTCGAATTCTCTGTGCACATTTTAGAGCGCCAAATTCAAACATTCACAGATCCTCATATCAGGCCCGTCGCCCTCAACAGGTTAAACTGTTTAAAATGTGGGGGACATTATCTACTTTGACTCCACACTGGTGATTTCAAGTTACCATTAAGTGTTCTAATGTATGAATCGTATTATTCTGAGGCCTGAAAATCGTGAGAGGCAGCCATTGAAAGTGCCCATCACTTAATGGCAAACAAGAATTCAGTCACATGTATACTACTGGGGAAAAAACTGCCTCACACCCCCTGCAAGCAGCAATGCATGCAAGAATGAATGGAAGTATGCATGACTCAACATGGCAACCCATCTCCACAAGTGCAAGTACATGCTTCCACCTGCATCCGCATGTGGCCCTGCTTCTGGGGTGCAAGACAGTTTTTTTCAGTAATGCACAGCAACATGGGGAATCATAAGCATATTACTTGTCGGTATCAAATATCAGGCTAGATTAAATGGGACTACAAAAAATGACATCACACAAGTTCAAAACAAGTAATAATTCTTCAGCACAATTACCCAGGCTAAATATACAGGGTGTTTCAACTGAATTGGCCATAGTGATTGGTGATTACTTGGCCATTTTTGAGGCAGTAACTTTCAAACAGTTACTCTCAGTTGTCAAAAATACCAGCTGCTTCTATTACCCTGAATGGGGTATCCTTTGTAACCACTGCAGGAGGGTCTAATCTGCAAACAAATGTGTTCAACAGCAGACCTCATATACCAGTGGTTGCAAATGTGCCTTACCTAATGGCATATCTTTGAAAATTAATTGCAATTCAGGGCCTGAAGGGATGCTTCCATATAACATAAGATCAGTAGCAAACTAATGCTTTTGATAACACCTAATAGTAACTGTGTAAAAGTACTGATTAATATTAGGCATCTCAAGACCACATAATCACTAATACAACTGATAATTTAGTTAGAACACATTGAACAAATACTGCTGATGCCATACTCATATGCATGGCTCCTCCATACACTGACTGAACATTCATGATTCTTAGAATCAATACTCAGGTATTTCAGAAAATACTAATTTAAAGTTATTATAACAATTCATGTGGGAGGAGTAACTTAACTATAGGCTCACACATTGACAGTCTGAGTCAGCATTACCTCCCATTATTTAACAGCATAGCAGTGAAACTAAAACCAACAATGAATCATTTTGTGCATATGAACCATAAGCCTAACACCAAGAAGTTAAGTGCAATTACTGTAGTTTTAAAACAAGTTCCTCTAAAGTGATGTCATTATGTCACCCTTCCAGAAAGCTTCCAACAGTACCTTCATTCTTCTCCAAGTGCAAAACCAGTTCTGCCATCCCAAGGGGGAAAAAGAGCCCCATCTGAAAACTGGTAGGGATCCTTACCAGTTTTGCAGAGAGGTCTTTTTTCCTTGGGCAGCAGCATTGTTAATTATTATTTTTCCACTGCACCCATAATTACATCACAGGTAAATGTTAGGGTTTAAGACTTGCTCATGAAAAATGCAAGCCCAGTCCTTGACCAAGCATATCATCCCAAGACTTAATCCAAAGCATTATTGAAGCATAAGTTCTCTCTAGCAAAAAGCGCACAGAGTAACAAGGAATAACATAAGGAATGAATGGAAGGGATATTAAATAATACAACTGCTGTACCTGATCTTCAATACTTCTGTGATCTGTTTCTTGCAACCAGCTTCCTAAGATAACCGAATCATCCACATGGCACATTTGACGAAGCAAGGAAGTGGTCGTATTGGCTGGGTTCTCACTAAGGGTGAATTCAGCAACCAAGATTCGGAGCAGATGTGTGAAGGAACCTGTAGACAATGTGAAATTAGGTTCAGATAGCAGTCTTTAAAAAGTCAAGTATCTGGCATATTGGGCAAAGTGTGCTCGACAACATGAAACCATTAAGGGACTCACCATCATAATTATTGAACTACAGACACCTCAACATCACTCATTTTATCACAGAACTGATGGTGCATTGGTGTAGCAATGGAATATGTCTCCAAAAAATAATTTGTTAACATATTACTGAAAAACCTCAATCTATTGTTCCGGGATGTATCATTAAATTTCTAGGGTCCTGGAACAAATCCATTAATGCAGGAGCCTGCACATATTGTTTTCTGGTATCCATCAGTTTTGTAAAATTTTCAAGGGGCCCCGACAAAAAAACGATGAATATAATGTACGGAAAATGACAGAACGATTTGACGTCATCAATGTTTCCCTGGAAATACCCTCACAGAACAATATGAGTAAACAGTATCAACAAAAAGCAAACAATGGAAGAAACGATGACGCCATATCGTCCTCTCGTTTTCCATACATTCGGTTTCACTGGACATGTTTCCAACAATCTCAATATGGTAGAAATATAAGGAATATGTTTACTGTGAAAAATCAGCACTATCAAGTCTCCAGGATCATTTAACCAGTATTATCTATCAAGAAATCTGAAATCTAGGAGTTTTTTTACATTTTATTATTATTATTATTATTATTATTAATTATTATTATTATTATTATTAATTACGGTTTTACGGTTAGGAGCATAAAAGTACCGGTAACTGGGCTAAAAAAAATTCTACTGATGTCAAAATTTTTCATTGGATCGAAGAAAGTATGTCTGAGGAATACAGGCCTGCCATTTTTCATTTCATATAAAATTTATTAATTGCGATGGTAATAACATAATAATGGATACCCCGTGATAGGCCTCCTTGGGCCTCTTAGGGGATCATCTTTTGAATAACCGTGTTTAATCATTGCCTTTGCTGTGATGGATTTTGATTGCGGGAGGAAACGGGAGAACCCCGTGAAAACCCACGCGAACACGGAGAGAACCCATCGAAACTCTATCCACATAAGTATCCTCTGTCCGATCCGGAGATCGAACTCGGGACCTTAGAGGTGGAAGGCTGCGGCGCTAACCACTCCGCCACCGTGTCGCCCAGCAATGGTAATAACTACATTGTGGGGTAGAAAAATACCCCACGTTGGTGGTTAAGGGTTAACATATATACATTATATGGTTCCAAAAATAGTGGTATACCACTCCCCTAATAAGGGCCCAAGGCCTGAGAATGGGGCACTGTAAAAAAATTAAAATGCAACAAATAATTTTTTTTTCCTGCCCGTCCTATATGTAGGACGCCAGGAACAAATGGGTTAAACTTGTTTCCCCTTTCCCTTTCATACATCCTTAATGGCCTATCCCATGACACTGAAAGCATATTACAAAGAACAACTTACCTTCAAAAGATTGAGGTGGTAATAGGGTCAGTGTCTCATAAAGCCTCAAACGTACCATGGCTGCTGCAGCTTTCAGATGTTGTCCATATGATTTCAGCATGCTTCCAATGCTACACAAAAGTAATAAATGACTATGTTAAGCCATTTTTAAACATCACCCATAAATAAGTAAGACCATACATATTGATTAAAATATGGCATGACTTTAGTGCAATTCAGAGCATGGTCTAAGAATACTCAGGTCTGGTCACTCCCCCTCTTATCGTGTTCAGGGGGTCGATGGGGTGGTAATACTAGTAACTAAATTCCGGAAATTTTACTATCACAAAAAAATGAATAGTTCTTTTTTTGTAGCACCAAGTAGGCACATTTTATGTTTCTGTCAAGTGGAAGATTGTTGCCCCCCCCCCCCCCCC
>JYFJ02006785.1:0-18087 GCA_000934665.2 Catajapyx aquilonaris | reverse complement strand
CGCAACGGACTTCACTTTTCGCATCAACCATATGGTTTCTTGCCCTATGCCAAGTGTCATAGGGCAACTCAACTTACAGCAAGTACCGTTCCCTTGTAAGGCCCCTATAGTCTGGTGACCCCGGGTAAGCTTGCCCGCGGGCAATCACCATGGGAACAAATGTAAAAGGATAGCAGTAAACAACCAGTTTAATACCCAAGGGGGCAAGCTACCCGGGGTCACCAGACTATATACCTAAAGCCGTGTTTTGTAGATAGGGCCTTTTCCTTGGGATGGCAGTGTACACTGTACACATCCAGAGGGGACAAAACTTTTTTTCCTACAGCCATCTTTGCTGATCAATGAATTTTTAAATAATGCAAGTTCATGCCCCGTTTTACCATGTGAAAACTTCTCAGATCACATCTGGAACAAGTATACAGTAAAAAGCCTTATCATGTCAGGACAGCTATTGAAATTACTATGAAGATTGTAATTTAACCAACTGTTTCCATGTGTGGACCTCGCTTACTCCTAACTCTCAGTGCTGGATTTACCCCCTGGGCCCACCCCTAGGCAGTTGAGNCCCCCCCCCCCCCCAATGCCGCTTAAAAGTTCAATTTTTTTGTCAAGTTATCTCCTTCATTTAATTTTATTTTATACCAAAATTTATATTCCAACTCTTTCAACTTATGGCCCCCGGAGGGCGGCCGCCCTTAGGCTTTTCTGCCTAGTGGCAAATCCGGCGCTGGGAACCCCCTGGCAAAATTTCTGAAATTTTATAATGATTTCGCCTTTATTTACTATTATTGTAGCCTATTTGAAAAATATTTATTGCAACTTGCGGCCGACTCTAGGCAATTGCCTACTCTGCCAATCGTAAATCCGGCGCTGCTTCCAGTCACGTAATTATTTAGTAGGCTATTAATTTTTCGTTTAGTTTTTTTTTTTTTTGTATGCCTTGAAATCTGCTGCCCTAGGCAACTGCATAGGTTGCCTTGCCGTAAAATCAGGCGCTGCTAACTCTCACTCCTGTTCACAATCGTGCGAGAATAGGTCGGTCGTAGCCTGATTGTCAGCGACTGTGAGAAGCCAATTCTCAAACTCCATTGGTCTGGTGCTTATCGCTCAAGCTAAAAAGTCTCGAATTCGCTCAAAAATTCTCCTTCTCACGAGTTTGGTAAAACACAGGCTCGGCGATTTCCATGAAAACAGGCCTGCTTCTTTCAACCAGGGTAGATTTAATGACTTTCATGACTGCAAATGAATTTCATAGGTCACGTAAATATGTTAAAATAAATAATAATAATCCCGTACCGTACATCATTGATGCTTCATGTCACATGCCAAAAATTTTCTCCATCTTTCTGATTGAAATTGTTATCAAAACTTTGAAGTGTACTGTAGGACTACAAGTGCTAATATTCCACCACAATGCAATGTTATAATATTTTTCATACCACATGCTAAGTCTTAATTACGTCTCCATATCAAAATCCTGCATAACTACTGGTACTTTATCAGGCTACATAGACCTACTATTATGGTTTTTGAGCAAATATACCACATCATAGTCAAGGATAATAAGGTCAACTTATAATAAACAGCGTTCATTCTGGAATCAGTCATAATAATAAGTACTGAATAAAATACCAGTAAAAAGGACGAATGAACAGCTTAGCCATAGGCAAGGTATCGGTAGGCTGTAATTATGGGCTGTCTTGTACAGTTTTTCGTTGCTCCGGACAGAAAATTCTCCACAAAATTGTGGTGGCTTGATAAAATAAGGAACTGCTTTTTAACCCGATAATAGTACAATACACTGTCAATGAGCCTTTATTCCTATTCCATGCCCTGACACGTACGTGCATTCCTTGATATAGCATGGCTCAATCTCTCTCCTATAATACGACTCATCTATAGTAACTATGTACTGTACAATAGCCTAACTGAAGTACAGTACTCCGTAACATCACGTGATATGCTTTCTCCTGATGGGGTGCACTGCCAAATACCAGTAGTTTTGCAAAACTTGCCATTGGCATCAATGAGGTTGGGACTTGTGGAAAAGTATTACTTTTATACATCTCTCAGCCCTTTTGTCAGATATCTGGATTCTACGGCTTTAGTTGGAATTCAGGACGATGTAGGGTTCTTCATTGCATCTGCGGTGCACCAGTACAACAATCGTTAATTTACTTCTATAAGAGAATTATATTGCACTTGTGAGCCGAGCACTTCAATGCTAGTCATCATTAGAATGCAGTGGTATGTGCAGACGTAGGCACCAGTGAAGGCCCTCACATAGAGTGTACCATTTTGTTGATAAAAAAATTTGAGAGAAAAACACTTTGTAACTGTACTTATTTGGAAAAAGACAGGGCATGCATAATTAGTGATTTTCCTTTGTATTGCTGCATCATCCCATCCTCTGTTTCGACATTGCAGAAAATGCTGCGTCACACAAACGACGGATTCAAATTTGTCACCCAGAACAGCAATACTCGTCTTGCGCATTGACGGCATTCTCAATGGTGTCCCGCATTTCTTGCAAGCTCTCCAAGAGCAAGTTCATAAAGCGAGTTGAATCAGTAGAAGGGCATGACTTGTAGGACGACACATGGAAAAAGATCCTGTGGTCCGATGGCACCATGTATGAAATGCCGTATCCTTTGTGTGTCACAGCACTGAAGCTTCCTCCCACAGCTGACTGAAAGTGACAAACCATGGTAAGATAAGGATATTCATAGCATCAAAAGCCACGCACCTTCTCTTGCATAAATTCAATGTTCGGATCCAAAATGTCGGACATCTGATGCTGTGGTGTCTGACTAGTGGAAAGAATCCATGGTTTTGTGACCACACTCTCCAGAAACTTGCTCTTCTGCAAGAATGAGTATAAATCCAATTTATATCTAGTCTTCTACAACTTTGGTGTTACCATTACAGTACTTACATATCCCATGTATATAGAAAGCACATAGAGGGCAAACAGGTGGCGATCAATTCCAAGTCCATTCATGGCATCTCTATATATGTTCTGATGTTTGTTCACGGCATCTAGAAAGAACTTCAACTTTTCAGGTGCGCTAAGAGTTGTGTCAACCATGGCCCTGAAACGAGAAGTTCAATATGAATTTACGTGAATGTGTAGACTCACACACCCGTAGTCCATATCATGAAAAAAATAGAACAAACCGAACAAACTGGGCAGCCTCTACGGTGCACGAACGGACTGTTTCGGTTCTTCCCATCGCAAACAATCGTGTTACGCTCGACTCATACGTATCAACAAATCGTCCAGTGTCTTTGAAGTAAGCTAACTGGATGCCCAGTTGGATGAAGGCGTCTGGACTCACTTTGCATTGCTTCATGAACCCCTTTCCAAATTTCTTGAAATCCGCTACTTCCAGGTGAAAGTCATCTGAATTCTGCAACAAGAAATAACCAACCTCCAAGCAAGTGTCCATCTTTATCCTTGCTGATGAATCAAATTCATTTGGGTCATTGAAACTTACATTTAAGATACGTATGTAACATCCTGACAATATTGCAGGTACAATAATGGATCCTAACTATTGACTAAAGAACTGTAAATATCATTGCGATGAAATATGTGGTAATATCATCATACGGTATACAATTATTGTGTAAATGTTTATGTTTACTATTCTATAAAGCAAAGTAATAACTCTTTCAGGTGTAGGGAAAGTTGAATTGGGTTGAATTACTTTAGAGAGTTTGTAGAGAAATAAAAGCACACCTTTTCTGCATATTTCACGGCTTTGCCTATTTTCTCGGAGAGCTCATCCGACACTTCCCAGGTCAAAAGCGCTGGTTCAGTGACCTTTTGTTGCATCAAGTGGCGCAACGGTGGCACGCAGTGACCCTCCTCGCTGTAAATTCTCGTCAGGATCCTACAATAATGCGCCAACCAAAATGTAAGCATCACACTGCATACATAAGCTCACCCCTGCACCTTGCGTACTTACTCCTTGCAAAGCGCATATTCCCACATGTGAGCCAGTGGCAGCCCATCAGCCGGAGCATGTTCCACGTTGAGTCCAGCTTGACCATTGGCAAACACAACCACATTGAAGGACTTGTCGTACCAAATCGACTTGTTGTCACCACAGATCAGCCAACGCCCACGATCAGTGAGGGTGTCTGGAGTTTCTGAACTGAGTACCACAACAAAGATTGCCGTTTCTATGGCATCCAGGCTGCTTTTGTTCACTCCAGTAGAAAAATACTGGGAGCGTATTTCAGCCCATTCTGTGCGAGGTAAGGCAGTACAGGTGGCTATGGCATGCTGTGATGATTCTGAAAATAACATTCAACGCTGTGAGTTTTCCAAGGCACAAAATTTCATTTACTTTTATTTGTGATTATTCAGATAAGTTATAGCCCTATAGCCTATACTGTATATAAGATGCATAGAAATGACTGACCGATACTCCTGAACAGAATAAATAAATGTTCTGAACAAATACACTGATCATTGCAGTGTTTCCTTGATTCCCACTAAAGACTAAATCCAAGATTTATGTACAAGCAGAGTTCTCTTTTTTCTCATACTAATCTCTGAATTCCCATGATCGACAGGCTGATTCTCCTTTATTCCTAGCAGGTATTCCAAATTACCTAATTCTATTACCAATTCTATATTACCGTTCCAAAGCCACCCTATATTGATTTGAAGATGTGGGTGGACTCGAATAATTATGTCCACTCTCCATTTCCAATTCCAATTGGGAATTCCAATTTATTAAAGCCACAGCATCACTCACCTGATTGTTGCGAGGCGTCCATCCAAATTCGCCTAAGTTGCTCCTCCAAGACGGCCGGATGCAACTGCCTGTTCTGTGAGTCATACACATTAACTTTGTAATAGCGTCCTTTTGCTATCACAATGATGTGCTGAGAGTCCTTGGTACACAGTAGCTTGTCCTCCTTCTTTCCAGGTATTCTGAAAATGGCGACAAGTAATCAGGCATCATTAAGCAGTACGTTATTTATTCTTACAAGCAGGTGGCTATCTTGTTCTAGCAGAATCGCTTTATATTTAGAGTAGGGGCCTACTTACCGTGTGACAGAGAAGAGTTTAGTGTATTGTTCCATGCACAATGGCACAGTATTTTGAACTACTAAGGGTGGTAACTCTTCTCGGTCCACCAGCCGTTTGAACTCTAAAAACAGAGAGGCTAGGCCAGCCGCTCGAGCTATCTGATTCGTTGATGCACTCCAGTAGCAATTACCAAGTGCACCATAGTTGCTACTATGAGGTAAAGCACTCCGGCAGCTCAGGTACAGGTACTTGTCCCTGTTGATTTAAAAATAGCTACTTTAATGAAATGATCAAGGAATTAGGATTTTGATGTTGGGGAATGTTGTGAAGAGGTGGTGCCATATGACAAAGGTTAAATTTCACTCTTTGCCCCAAAAATATAACATAATAATTTCCATTATTGTCATATGTCGGTTTTATTTTATTCCTTCAAGAAGCAAAAGCAATTAAAAATACACAATATTCACCCCAAAATTAATTCGGAATTCTAACATTCCTCAATATGCTCACCATAAGTCCCGAACGTAGTTGACTGTCAACCAACTTCGGATATGCAACATCAACTGCAGTTTCCAGCCCACCTTCCTTTCAAACTCGGAAGCTTCCTGCTCCAGCTTTTCCAATTCTGGACACTTGCAAAGTGCAGCTTGACTTTGCAACCATTTTTCTGAGAAAGTACAGTCCCGTGAATATTGGAAAAACACTGTTGTCAATTTGGCTAAAGAACAAGCATTAAAACCTTTATTTAAGGGAGAATTAAAATCACGCTAGATTTGAAATAAATTTTGCTCAACAACATTTCGCGTCAACTGCAAATTTATGAAATAATGCTTTGACACAGTGTGCGTATACATTTGAATATAACTACAACAACAATGCGGCGATGATGATGATGATGATGATGATGATGATGATGATGATGAGGTATCCGTAATAAGCCATCGGAATATAATCTTATATGGTTATACAATCCTAGTACTTCTTCCAAATACACTCATACTGTGGGCTACATCCAAAACATGTCGTCAACAAAAATTTCGTCCAAGACATTATTTTCGTATGACTGAATTTTTACCCAAGCCATACTATTCGTCCAAACTTTTCTGTCCAAGGGCATTTTTTCCACAGGAATTCTCTTCCAATATACCTTTTCGTCTAAACTCTAAAGGCATTTTGTCCGACAACATCCCGTCGATGTTGATTATGATTATGATTAATATTAATTTAGATCTATATGTGAGTAAGTAATGTTTATACACGAATTCCTGATGACTTCACATCCCATTTTGTGAGGAATGATCTATCCTTAGTGAACAATTATTAGGAAGAGTTTATTTATTTAACCTGTTGAGGGCCAGGTTTTCTTTTCAATTTCAGGCGATAAAAATGAGTGACCAGACCTTAGTATTCTTAGGCAGCTTTGTAAGTGCGTTGCCCCAGGTAGGATTTTCCGCCGTGTCCTCACACCAATGCAATGAATTTCAAAGGTGTCGAGTCCTGAGGCACGTCTTTCCTCGGCAGTCATATGACTTCCGTGGAACTCAAGAACCCTGCAGTTATATTTCACGATTTTGAAAAAATGTCACTTGGATGAAAAGGTGTATTCAAGGAAAAGTCTTTGGACAAAGTTATCCTTTGGATGTAATATCATTCAATTGGGAATTCCATCATATGAAATGTCCGTGAACGAATAAGGGACGAAGTTGAATAATGCTATATGGTATAACCCCTCTATATACCTCGTATTTACCTATCGTGCTGTGCAGGGACGGGACAGGCATTCGCGGCAATGACAGTTGGTAGCTGAGCAATGATTGTGTTGGGTTTCCCGTGATCCGCACCAGAAAGTACCAAACTTTTGTCATCAGCGAGAACGTTTTGGGTGATTCATCTGGTAAAACAAAAGCATGCATGCGTTACTCTAGAATGATATAGTACCACTTGAATCTCTAGGAATTTTTGGAATGAATGACAAGTAAAGAGCTTGGGTTAGCGCTCAAAGTTTCCGCCTCAATCTAACCCTCTTGTAGTGCAGAAGTGTATAGTAGCAATATTGGAGGTCAGGAAAGTAAACTTATATAAAAATATATAGCCTACAATACTTACACATCCATCTGCGATATGAAAACAAGAAACGCATGAATAGTTGTCTAGCCTTAACCAGGATGAAGAAGGAAACAATAGACACTGGCACTGCGTTAATAAAGGCCACGCTCCATTTGGGTAAATCTGTAACATCACCAGGTTTTGTAAGTAACACACAGATAAAGACAACTACAAAAGCCAACTGCAACTTACTTTCATCACTGTTGAACTCATTCCCAATCTTCCAGATAAGTTTACCAACAGCTGAATGCGGTTCAGTCTCTACTAGCAAGAGGACAAACCAAATTGTAAAGACTCCTACGAAGGTCCGGCTCGAACATGGCCATATGTAATTACTCAATGAATTTCTGAAAAACATGGTGATAAGGTCATTATTAGCACCATCTCTCACCCATCATCTCTTTTAATAATTATTGTGGTGCTATCGTATAGGCTATAACTTACCTAAAAAAATTCTAATGTGTAGAGATTAGTAACAATATTAGTAAGAGGCTATAAGTTACTGCGAGTCGAATTTTCTCCCCACTGCTAGTCACTTCTAACTTAGCAGTAACTAGCAGTATCATGAAAATTCCACCCACACTCACATAATTAATTCGCATTTCGTGCCTATATACTCCATGCACCAAGGTCGGGGATTGGAAGAAGTGCTGTGGGTTCAATACCTGCATACAACTAGATCTCACGTCATTGCCTGATTTCGTTTTTAGTTTCGGCTGTGGACGATCCATAACTTAAATATAAAGGCCAAGGGGGGTGCCCAGTGGGAAAAATCTATAAAAGCTTCATCAAAATTCAGTATAGTGGAAGTCTGTAAGAAAATAATGTCCAAGATTTATAGTAAAAATTATAAGAGAGAATTCTCTCATTGACTCAATGTTTTTTTTACGGGGAATTTCAAAACGTTCTAATATCCTGTGAATTTATTGCATACATTTTAAACATCACATTATTCCATATTTCCTACAGTCATGGGCACATCACCAATCAAAATAATAGAAAAACCTATGGATCCTCAAATGTGTCTTTCTCATTAAGATGAACAGAGGCCGTCAACGCATAAAAGCAAAGTACAGGGTGGAAGGAACGTTTTTTCCCAAAATGTAGTTGGGAACCTTTAACGCAGTCATCATTGTTAAAAACAAAAGTCTGTAACATATCCCCCAATCACATACCGCGTAGAGATTATTATTAATCCTTCTCAACACGTACAGTATCGCCCGGATTTCATTGGATCCATTGGGTTTCATGAACACTCCACCAATGGCATCGGTGGAATGTTTGACATATGTTTGTGAAAAGCAGATGCAAAAATAATTGACACACAAAGGACACAACTGGTGAACTCCTCAATGAAGTCAGTAAATAATACGAGTATTGTGGTCGTTATACATTGTCCATAACATACTCGTGGAAAACCAGCAAGTTCCTGGATCGCAAGAAGTGGCCTCTTAAATCAGGGCTGAGAGTTTCTCCCTAATGGGAAGGAACATTTTCACTTCTTTCCACCCCCGTGAAACAATTCAAGGGCGCTCGCAC
Source organism: Catajapyx aquilonaris (assembly GCA_000934665.2). NCBI lineage: Eukaryota > Metazoa > Arthropoda > Diplura > Dicellurata > Japygidae > Catajapyx > Catajapyx aquilonaris. The sequence continues at coordinate 9,395 of JYFJ02006785.1, read as the reverse complement.
AATTCCTTTCCACGCACAACAGTTCCCTCAAAACAACACAATGGGAGCGTGCACAAAGAGTTGTCGCTGTCCTAGACAAGTTGCGATCACTATAGGTCTTTGCATTTGAATTTAATTGTTAAATTCCGTGGTAAATTCGAGAAAACTTGAACCTGAATAAACTCTCTTTTTTGTGTTATACAAACGCATGATTTCCGAAGCCATTAACAGAGAGGATCATTATAATTATTATACTGTATCATTCGTCCGCCGACTCTGCATACTTTGCTGTATGTTGTTTGTATAATTATTTTTGTGAGGGTCGGCACAGCACTTGATTCACGTCATTAATCGAATCAATGGAAATACAGTTCCATACCTATATGTATGTTGACTGACACACTTATCATTCATAAGTACAGTATCTAGATTGCGACACAAACCTTGTCCGTAGATACCATCCTGCCCATGACTTTCTCTTGCGAACAGGTTTCATGGTCATTATTTGCTCTTCACCTTTCTCTTTCATGTCGAACCTTGCGCAACCCTGAAAAGGAAAAGTAAGTTATATTATTAGTACAGTTATTATTATTATTATTATTATTATTATTATTATTATTATTATTATTATTATTATTATTATTATTATTTCAATCTCTCCGACGAATATAGACTCTCTGTTCTAGTCGCACAAGGTTAAATTCATACTTGTTGCCGGTATTAATTTTCTCAACGAATTTAAGCTGTGACGTCATCTTCATTATTATCTATCAGGGATATTGGAACAGTTTAAATTCGGCGAGAAAATTAATAACCATAAATAACTCCGTGCTTTTTTCAGTAGCACTGGAGTATACAGGTATCCCGATTGGTACTGTAGGCTACAAGTGGTTTTATTTTATGAAAATCGCGAAATTTATGAAATATTAATGCGCTGCTTACCACACCCTTCTCCTAACTAAGAAAAAACATTACCCCAGATTGCATGCATCAGAAACCAGCTGTACAACTAGCCTGGCTGGTGTCAATAGCATTTTCTGCCATTTTCAAGACATTTTCAGCGTTAAGGAGTGTAGGTTTTTATAACGCGTTCTAGATGAACACCTGCTACACCCCTTTATGAGATTACGCGTTAGACTGCAGTTCATATATAATTTACACATCACTGTTCAATATATTATGTTACAAAATATTTTAACACGGTTTTAATTTTTTTTAAATCGACATGCTGGTGTGTCCTGTAGTAACTAAAGGTCTTTGGCAGCATGTGCAAAATATGTAAAACTTTCATGTTCAAATGGTGCTTATATGGAGCCCAATCTCAAGGCATAGGCCTACAGTAAATGCTTTTTTAAAAAAAATATGAATATGGGAAAGGAGGGTAAGAGTATACGCACCTTATTTATTTTTCTTCATAAATATTTTATTTTCCATCTAATTTGCAAGAGCTGGGTATAATGATGACCGTACATTATATCAAAATAATAATGAGAAGTGAAAATGCAAGAAAAACCAAAGGAATTCTGAGATTAAAAAATCCTCGTTGAGGATACTTGCGTACTCTTGTCCGACGTGGAGGCCAAGAGTACTATTGAGGTAGGCTAGGAGTTCGCACCTAACAACTCAGTCACAAATAAAAGGGCCAATACCCTCATAGCCAGAACAGGCCCCATGCAACCACTCCCGAAATTTACCCACAGTCGTCTGGAAACGTCTCCCCACAGACCATGCAGGGAGGGCGTAGAACATGAAGAAGAAGAAAAAGAAAAGCTGAAGAAAGGAAAAGAAAATAGACAATACTAACAAAGAAGCGCAAAGAAGCTGTCTAATAGCGAGCTTTAAATTTTGGTTTTTGTAGTTCAACACCGTACGTTAGTTGCTGAACTATACAAAAACCAAAATTTAAAGATCGCTTAGACAGAGTCTTTGTTAGTTTTGTCTATTTTATTTTCCTTTCTTCAGCTTTTCTTTTTCTCAAAGGGGGGAGGAGGGGCGAATTATAAGATAGTCTACTGGTATTGTAGCAAATGGATGACACGCGTACTCTTGCGCCCCCCCCCCCCTTAACTTTGGTTTACATTTACTAATATAGCTGGTAGCAGTCGCAGCACCTTCCAGAAGAACGATTCTCACCCACGCCATTATGCAGCTCAACAAACAAGCTTTACACTGCTACAAATACAACACACATGTTGGGCCTATATGTTTCAGAAGAGTTTCAACTTTACAAAATAAGAGCCCAATGGTTTAAACCATAGTCATAGAATACTAAGGTCTGGACACTCACACCTACCCCCTGTCGGGGCGTTTTGCATGAGGTGCTCACCTGAGAGCGCCATGACACCTTTCACTGCACTGTTACGTGGGGACCCTACCGGACTACGCTGAACTTAGGTAGAAGAGAAGCCGCTACATGCGGGCCCAACATGGCCGCCGGCGACCATGTTGGGTCCCCCAATGTAGCGCTTCCTTTTTGTACCTATAAAGTTCAGCGTAGTCCGGTAGGGTCGCCACATAACAATGCAGTGAAAGGTCTCATGGCGCTCTCAGGTGAGCACCTCCTGCAAAACGGGGCGTTTTGCAGGAGGTGCTCACCTGAGAGCGGCAGGCGATAAGATAAGAACAGTAGAGGTGGTGTCCTGGGGCTGCGGCTGGCTTAAACACACATACCCCCCTGTTATGACTTTGAACTTACGGGTTTGACTTACGTGCGATCCCAATGCAACAACGATTGATATGCAGCTCTTATCTTGCCGAACAACAGCCCATTGCCGCGATTATTCTCTGTGTTGCCAATATTATTGTTCAAACTGCCTATGCGTACTCTTGCCCGACCGCGTCCTCTTACCCTCGTTTCTCATATCCATATTCAAAATTACATTGTTAAAGCATGGTAACACATTTCTAATACAACAGGTGCATCAGTTTTCAAACCAGCTGTAAGCAATCAATCATTTGCCACAATAGTAATATTAATGATATACATCATGCAGAGCTATTGAAAAGGTTCTGCAACTCACACAAATTAGCTTTCTGCATAAGCTGATGGCAAACATATATCATTTCATTTCATTTCATTTCATTTCCTTCACGGCATATTCCCATCAAGATGGGGTTACCAGCGATGACCAGGTACAGTCCACCTGACCATCTCGAACGACCAGTATAATGAATCCTCTGGTGACTGGTCAGGCCACGCAGAGGATATAATGAATAAGATGATAATGAAAAGGATGACATGAATACATACAGATACACAAACACACGCGCAATACACACATATAAGTATACAAAAAATAATATAAAAACTATGTAAAATCTATGTAAAAATGAGTCTCCGGTGTTGAGCCATGTTGGTGATGGAACATCCACTCTTACGACCTCTCAGTCCAACAGCCATGCACCGAATGGATTGACATAAATCAACATAAATCATAGAAATTGAAATATGACGATTTTATGTGAGAGCTTTCATCACATTATCACATTATTTTCTATGTGATATATTGGAAAATAAATATAATTTGCGAAATATTTAAATGAAATTTTCCAGGCCTTCAGAAAAAATTATAAACCGAATGTGCCTCGGAAAACAACCAGGAAAAACGTCACTCTCCCCATAAAATCCGGTTTCTTCCAGGCCTTTACAACTAACGCTACTCTGGACTGATGGAGTTCGAATTCGGATCTATCAAATCTATCCCCCGTCTCCATTCCTTAATGGACCTTCAACTACACCGAAACACCCCATATAAAATTAACAAACCTTACATAAAAATCGCTGTGCTATGAAACTACAGAAAGCCTGACGCACATTAATGAGAACACTGCAGAAGGACGCCTTCTAATATAAGATTTTTTTTTTAAAAAAATACTGTACAATGTAATAAAATCATATTAACACAGCTCTGCATGTTTCTTCACTAGTTCATAGCAACGACACTTGAAAAAAAGCGAAAAATGCAATCCGATGCATCCTTCGAGCACTCATTGTTTTATAATGCGAATTATGCAGAATAGCTTGCTGTCCCTCCAAGATTCACGTACAGTATACAGTATAAGCTGCATTTCAAAATCTGGCACTTGTTAGAGCCTGTATTTTTGTAGTAGTCATAATTTCTACAACTGCTTCAAATTAATTAATGCAGGTACTGCAAGCTAGTCACTGGAATGTGTTTCGCCAAACGAATAACAAACTTAGATTGCATACTTCAGAAAGAAATGTAAATGTGCTTGAAAGAGGTTTCGAAGGACGTAACACGAAGGGTGGCTCGGTCCTCCACGGGTGTACGAATTACGGTCATCACGCAATTGCAAGTGAAGTTATGAAATACAATAACTCATATTATGCAGTATGATAACATTTCGGTAGGTTATATCATTTTAAGCAAAGTGGTCAAAGTAATCATATTGGCACTACAATATGGGTACCGGTATACGTAACAATGGCAGTTCGTGGAGAACAGCCATTAACGCGTTAACCATTACATAATTACTGCATCTCAGTTCACTTTACCTTTTTAAACTGTAACGATTAATAAGATTTTGCATCTTACAGTATACGAGCATTAACATGCAGAAAATATTAGTTGAATTTTTTTAGCCGGAGTTATTAGACTGAAACTGACCGAAGAGCATTTTTTGCTCATTCATTGCAGCATGTAGGTGCTGATTCACTAGCTGCGCAATGTCTGTGTGAAATATATATGTGGAGAGTTCGTGAGAATAGCTATTTTTATATACGAGTATGATTGATGACGAGTACATGCATGATTGCATGGTTCGGAAATTTATTCTACCGTCGCTGTGGGAAATGATGGAGGGGTTCCCAGGCGATCACTTTGAGGTATATGCAACATGGGTCTCCGACGCATAGTTACCAAGATAATGTGCTTCGCACACAAGGTATGAAATATCCTGGCACGTATGAGTCCCTACACGCGAACTTACCTTTTTCATTTAAATTTAAGTTGTTACCATGTAATTTAATTTAAATTTACCATCCTGCTAAGTGTACCAGGGAGTGTCCTATAGGCGACGGAAGTGTCGTAAGCAGTATCCGAAACCTATAAGCTGAGATAATGCACTTTTTATTTAATGCTAATTATCTCGGCAACTATGCATCTATCACCTAGAACCCCTCTATCATTTCCCAAAGTGACGGTAGATTAAATTTCCGAACCCTGTATAGTGTTTATACGTACTACATGATTATTATAGTGGATATGATGTATTGAGAAGCAATCCGCATTAGAGAAGATGATGAAAATGTCCACCGCCGCGCCGAACAGTGAGATTGTCATACAGTTCAGTTGTACAATACAGTTCCTTGCATTCTTATCAAATGACTACTTAAGAAATAGTTGGCGATCTATGGGTCACCACAATATATACAGTATTCACAAAATAATGATACCTTCAAATATGTACAGGGTTTATGGATGGTCTTATCACACATCTGTAACAAATTAGCACAACTCCATCTTGTTGGAAATGTCGACAGACAAAAACTATTAGTCATCCAACTGATGAGGCGCTCAGAGGAAGAACGGCATAATTATCTCAACAGACCTCCAATTTTGAGTTTGTAGCGCTGCTGTACTCTCCTTCCATCTACCTTTCATGTGCTGAAGTACCAAATGAATTGGGACATGTCAAAGCACACATATTCCACTTGTAAAATGTCCGTAGCTTTAGCTGAATGGTAAAGCTAAACACAAAAATCAACTTTTCTCCAAACGAACTCCGGTTGGGATATGCCGTTCTTCCTCTGAGCGCCTCAATTGATTCCATAATTTGCTACAATCCAAAAGTTCAGTCTTCTGTCGCGATAGTCAAGATACTGCACACCGTTCGCCAATTTTCGGCGAATGCAATGACGCTTTGTGAAAAGCCTGGAGATTGTTAGTGCTGAGCGACAGTGAACATCACTGAACCGTAGGCCGATATGGTTATGAATAATTTCCGAAACAATGAGACTAAAAATCTCGACAAGTGTCATGGGAAATTGGGGGGGGGGGGTCCATTAGTTTGAGACGTATCGGCATTTTAAATAATATTTATTCATAGACTTATTTGCAACTCGTGTCCATGATATGTGAGGTTGAGTGGCTCCCTTTCACCTGAATGGACCTTGCATATTATTCTTATTGTTATGGTTCAGTAATGAATGGTGTCAACGACTGAGTACAACTTGAGAGATAAGGTAATAAAAATTTATCCTGGATGCTTTTTTTCAATGTGCACAAAACTAACCCGCAATCCGGCCGAGAAAACTAGTATACCGGTACACTCTCGAATGTCGTAGTAAATCCTGTTTACATCAAGTGTGTCCAGAATGTCGGTGCCATTTACAAACTTGCCCTCAAAAACTTGCTCTTTATTTTAGTAATATTTGAGAATAGCTAGGCTGCACCCAGTTGCACTTTTTCATCTCCTTGAAACAAGTAAAACTTGTCATACCTTTATTGTGTTCTGGTAAGTTATGCAATATCAATATAACTTACAATCATGGTGTGGTAAAAGTTGTGGCACCTGTTCTCTGAGATCCCTTTCAAATATTTGAGATAATCTACTAGTAGATTTCATCAATTTCGGCTCGATCACTGATATGAATCGCATTTTTAAATTTTGTATGGTGACTTTTTTGAATATTATGGAATATTATGCTCTGTTCAGCCTGTATTCACATGTACGAATGACGAAACTAAAATTGATCAGTAATGGGGCCAGAATCTCCTTAACAGCAAGTGCAATTTCTTTTCAGAAATTCGAACGGAAACTACAGTATGAACGCAGGAAAACTGGCCCACCTTTTTCACCACCATATAAATAAGTTATGATGTGATTACATAGGCAATACAATGATGTTAACCTCTATACTTCTATAGCAATCATTGTCATAAGTGGCCCAGTATCTGGAGACAAAACAACACAATTGCACTGGATATTACAAGGTATCCAAGACCAAGAGTCATAACAACAGCGACCACATTTTTATATAGTAGAATATATTCAAACTCTCGGATAAGTGGCCCGTAAGACGATAAATTTCAATGAACCTCTGATTGGTAATGTCTCATAGGGACAATTGGAATAGAAAGTCAAGATTGAACACATTTTTTTGTAGGCGTAGAACCTAACGCTATTAGCTGATACTTTTGATCAGTACTAAAAGTAACTGCTAAAAATTAGCAGCCTAGTGCCCGATAATCGCTAACTAAAACGTACATTTCAAGTGGCGGTCCCAAAGAATTGAATAATAAAGTGCACACAAGATAATTATATAGCGATATCGTAAATCGTCTCAGAGATGCCCTAAGTGTGAAGCCATAACTCGTAAAACCTCGTAATATCGAATTACTTACACTCGCAATCGCAACCATGCATCAATATCACGACGTTAATGAAATATCTAAACTATAATTATATTCCCCATATCTTGAAGCAGGAGGTCAAGGGGCTGGTAGCTTCCTGATCTAATATGAAGGTCATAGGTTTTGCCTCGGGATACGCCCAAGGCGTAGCCAGCTCCTTAGAGAAAGGTATGATATTGCGCAGGAGCAAATTTGAGTGGATGGAAGGTTTTGCAGGTCATTATTGAAGGCTCGTATATAGGCCTACCTGGTACTGTATAACCCGTTCCATAATAGCACGCAGAGCAGCGATTCCCGAAATCTGATGGTTCCAATTATGGTTGCAAGTCATTCGGACTGATTTATCCTGCTGGGTCCAGTAAGTGCGAATAATTTTTTGACGCACATATAAATTCAATGTAAATAGGCCTACGAGAAGACCACCTTCATGCTGCCATATGAAGAAGAATTTATTACAATAAATTCAGATGATCGGCTTTTTGAAAATATATGACGATGCTTATAGTGTGTTTCAGATTAATTGCTTGTTATGGTTAGCAGTTTTGCACTAAAATATTTTTTTTCTTCAAACAGATACTTTGTAACAGCTAGTGTTAAATGTAAAAAATTAGAAGTGAGAGTAAGTATCATTTTTATTTTTGAAATATCCCAGGGGGATTTAAGCTGCGAAAATGGATTCAAACCTTCACCTCAGATGCGAATGAATTTAAATCTCAGTGGATCATTCCTACAACAACAACAACAACAACAACAACAACAACAACAACAACAACAACAACAACACATTTCCCTATAAGGGGTAGTCAGCGATGAAGTTGTTTTCACTGAGTGTGCGATTTCAACACTAAAGGCGTGTTCACAATCTCGCGAGAACCGGTGTTTTACGGCTAACTCGCGACATTTTAGCGAGAGCCAGAAGTCAACGGTGCGAGAATTGTCTCTCGCTATGATCGATTCTCGCGAGCTTGTGAACCCTATGTGTGTGAAAAGGGCTGCCAAGAATGTGATGTCACTTTTAAGCAGGGCTGCAATACTAAACTAAACGGAAGAAAAGTTTCGTTCCGACGGAAACGAAACTAAACATGTTAGCTATACCATTTCGGTTCGGAAACGAAACTATATTAGCCGGACCACGTTCTGTTTTGTTACGGAAACGAAACTAAATGATCCGGACCACGTTCTGTTACGGAAACTAAACGATTCTTTGGATTCTTATAGGATTCTTAGCTCATGTCACAGGAAACGAAACCAAATCGGTTCGGTTACCTAAATCACTTTCGATTCCCGAATTGTTTCGTTCCGAGAACCCGAAGTTTTGTTTCCTTGACTTTCGTTTCCAGCATTTTGTTCCTGCATTTAGTTTCGGTTCCAGAATCGTTTCTGGTAACAGAAACGCAGGACATACGGTTCTTTCAGTTTCGTTTAGTTTCCTTTTGCAGCCCTGCTTTTAAGGTCTAAGGTGTGTACGCGTACACTCCTTAAAAGTGACATCACATTCTCGCGAGCTTGTCAAGATACCTTACTGTATACACAGTAAGGCACAAGTAAGGTGTGTACGCGTACACACCTTAGACCTTAAAAGTGACATCACATTCTTGGCAGCCCTTTTCACACACATAGGGTGTGAGGTTGACTCAAGATGGTGCCATATTTGACCGTCATATTGGGCTAGGAACGTGGGTGGTGGGGTTAAAGTGCAACCTGTCTATTCCACTTCATGTGGCGTTTGTTGACAATATGAGAGACCTGATCTGACGTGCGATAGAAAGAAATGTCCGAGTCATTTAGGATTCCTCAGTGATACACGGGCCTCAGTCGTTGGAGGTAACAAGGTGTGTCACAGTGTGAAAATCATGACGGTGCTAGAGATATGCCTCGAATGGAGAGAGAAAGGGGCCGAAGAAAATAATAGTTATATTCTGTATAACTATTTGGCAGAAAACTGAATTTTATAATGTTGAAGGCACTCAGAACAAAATAGCCTATAAGAGGTCGTGCAAATACCGCGTGACCGATTTTATGCAACTTCTTGACACCCCC
>JYFJ02006784.1:0-18076 GCA_000934665.2 Catajapyx aquilonaris | reverse complement strand
CCCCCCCCTGTCGTCCATCTTGGATTTGACTTCAGCGCCTCTACAGGCCGTGGGTCTCGCGAATAAGTGGGGATTCATTATAACTTATGTGGGAAAAGTGATTTAATTCACACTTTTCTCAGGAAATGAATGCCTTCACTGTTGTTATGCATATGGATGATCATTCAAGTAAACCAAGTTAACATTTATCTGACGGGCCCACGTACCAGGTAGACCCCAAGAGTATCCCCTGAAGTAGGCCTACACAAAACAATAGTGACTAACCAGGGTCACAGTTAATATGAGCCGCCTCTCCACAATGTTCACATGTTTTAACACATGGCAACAAGGCCCACCTTACACCATCTCACAATGGCCTACATACCTTCAAGGATTATGGGAAATAATACCTAATTTCAAGATCACCCTGGCCTTCCCCTGTGGGTCTCATGCCACACCCTGCCAGGACTCAGCAAGCCTATCAGCTCAGCAGAGCCTCCCCGCCATTGCCATAACATTGCCAGCCCCCCTTCTTCTCCTCCAGTCTGTCCCCGAAGGCTCTTCTCTCCCCAAACCAAACTTCAGCCAGCAGTGTGGCCTTCAAGCCCTGTATACATGATGTGCCTTTTGACATAATATGCGGGATGAAGTTTTTCTGGGAACCAGGGAAACCTAGCAATATATGCTGGAAAACATAAGTGGAAAGTGTTATAAGCAGAAACATTTACCATTGGCCCTAATGGGGTTGAAAGGGACCGGAAAAAAGGGTGCTAAAAGCAGGATAGAGTTATATGTGGGAGCATTATATCAAGGTTTTACTGTACCAGTATGTGAAAAAGTGGAACTCACTTTTTAAACATCTGTTCTCTAAATAATGAAAACCTAGGCTTGAAAGTTAAGAATTTGCAATTTATTCGCAGTGGAAATGGCCATGGGAGGTGCTGAGAACCCAGAAGGATTATAATTGTAATTTTTATGGCAATGGTAGGTGGTGATGATCAATTTTTTGAGTGGAATATTGTTTATTTTAACCTATATTGAATAAAATAAATGGTGGTTGAACATGGTGGCAACTCCTCATATGGGTATTACAGTGGGAAATCATGCATTTTCACATTTTTAATTGATTGGAAATTATTGTTTTTGAATAATGTCATCATCATCATCCTTCACGGCTTTGTCCCAAGAGACGGGATATATACTATACGCTATGCAAAATGTTAGATATCATCTGCAATTGTCTTAAATATGAAAATGAAGCCAGGTATGTATCACCTTCTGTGGGCATTTTAATGGGAAAGAATTGCAAATTCTCAACATTGAAGCCCATTCTTTCACTATTCAGTGAACAGCTATTTTTAAAAAGATTTTCATTTTTTCAAATAACTTATTATTATTAGGAACAACTTGCAAGAAAAATTATTGTGGTAAGCTACACTGCAAAATCAATTCTGGAAGACATCCTTCAGATAAAGATCATCCTCTTGTGAGGAATTACAGCTACTGATTTCAAGACTGATAAAAAGTAACATAGACTTGCTGGAAATGCAGGGATGTTCCTGGCATGACTCCTGTCATGAAGGCAGTGAGGGCTGGCCACTATGAAGTTGTGGAAACTTTTGTGGAAGCTGGAGCAGATTGCAGCATGCTGGAGGAATTATGGAACTATATACCCCTCCATTGGACGATGAGCACTATGAATAACAGGCAAGTAACCAAAAGCCAGTCTCAGGTGTTCCTGTATCCAGTATTGTAGGGCCCCTTTTTGATTACCCACCTTTTTCGAGAAAGATTCTGCAGAGAAAAAACGTTGGGATGTAGTGATGGACATGCGAAAGGCTAAAGGGTTTCAAAGTGTGCACCTAGGGTGTATTTACAAGCCTTTGGCAGCTTGGATTGCAGCTAATAAAGGATTATTTTTTATGGGATTGAATGCTCAACTGTTTCAATGGGGACAGATAGATAATAATTGGCCCTGAAATTTTTAAATGCATTACCCCCATTTTAAATGTCCTTCAAACTTATCCCAACAACCAGTGCCAGATTTACGGCAAGGCAACCTAGGCAGTTGCCTAGGGTGGAAGATTTCAAGTGGTGGCAAATTTATTATTATTATTATTATTATTATTATTATTATTATTATTATTATTATTATTATTATTATTATTATTATTATTATTATTATTTCTATTACCCTGTGATAACCCGATTCAGACGCGCAGTAGACCCCGAACTGGAAGGTTGGGATTTTTCCTCGCTCCCGTTTGTTTGACTCGAGGGTCGGTGATCAGCCCTAGTTGACGGACCTTTTACAATTACCGTGTGCGAGTGAGATGGAGGGAGCTGGGGAGCGGATCTCCATGGCAGCCATCAGTAGCTTGCTGGATAGCCTCACGCTGGACATTATTACCAGCGTGGATACCTCAATCTCGAGCTTGAGGAACTCCTAGGAAGAGACCAAAACCGTCTTGGTTGCTGAGATGGCAGAACTCCAGTCAAGCAACACCGCTCTTACGAAGGAAAATGCGTCCCTCTGCTCCGACATCAGTTATCTGGGTGATCAACTGGAGAACCTTGAAAATAAGGACGGAGAAACAACATCATACTTTTTGGGGTACCTGAAGCTTCCGAGGGGAGGTGGGCTGATACGGAAGCCCTGTTCCTGAAAATCGTACGTGAACAAGGTCTTCATTCATCCCCCAACCAAATCGAGTTTGAAAGAGTTCACCGGTTGGGAGTTAGGAGGGGGTCCCGTCCCATCATTGCGGCGTGCCTCAGGTACAAGGACAAGGATCAAATCCTGTCAAATGCACGGAACCTCCGTATGACACCTTTTAACCTTTCTGAGGACTTTGCTACTGCAACAAGAGACAAGAGGTGACTCCTAATGCCGTTTCTGAAAAGTGCTAAAGCCAGGAATGATCGGGCCAAACTCAAATTGGATAAACTGGTCATAAACGGGACTTTGTACGAGTTAACTATGGACGGAGAGGATATACAAATGTGCCACCGATCAAACCGTGCGGTCATCCAAGGTGGGATGAGTGGTAACAAGAGGCAGCTGACCTCCCCCGATGCGCCAGAGAACCCGGGAAAGAGGCCCTCCTTGGATCCAGCACAAGCAGAACCATAGTGTTGGTGTGTGGGTGTGTGTGTGTGTAAGTGCAAAGCTGCAAGATGTATGTGCTGCTTCCCCTGCGCCAGCGGTGGTGGGTTTGTTGGAAACATGGGTGGTGGGTACGGTCCCACTGACGAGTCTGGATCAAGAGTATGTGTCTTTTCAGTCACCTGCAACAAGAGTTCACAAAGTAGGCCGCCCCTCAGGGGGCCTTCTGATTTTAGTGTAAAAAGTTTGGAAGCCTGTTCTGATAACAATCACGAACTGGTTTATTTTCATCAAAGTGCAATTTGGGGGTCTGGAACTGTTTATAATTTTAACGTACTGTGCTCCCAGCCTTCTGCTGGAGGAACAACTGAATGTCCCAAATTTAAAAGTGTCTCAAGTGTGTGATGGCCTATTGCCCATTATTTTAATGGGGGATTTCAACTCTCGTCTGGGGGCTGACCGTGTCCGGCCAATTTTTGTAGCGGAATCCCCGACTGAATCTCTTTCAGTGGGCCGAAACTCACCAATTTTCTTGAAATTCGGTGCATTGATAGCCCCCAAAAAGGGGCCACCGGGTCATTTTGAGCAGGTCTCTTTAGGTGCATTTTTCATCCCTTACGGGCGAAGTTTCAGATGTTTCACTCAAAAACGCAGACATTTTATTGCATCACTGGAAAGGGATATTTACTCTGATTACAACGAGCTATATTGCTAGATCGCAGCCATATTTGAAAATGTCTCTTCTGAATTTGTTCGGGGGAATAATACATAAATTATTTTTCCTCAAATTACTTGTCCGACTGGCGTCAAATCCAGCTTATAGCTCTTGGAAAATTCAGAAGATCAAAGTTCCCTAATTTGTCGTAAGCCGGAAGCATAAACCACCTGCAGATGAAATGAAGCATCGTACATTAGCACCTACAACAGTTTGTAACAATGTGTTCCAATCATGTCCGTACAACGATCACATCTTACATATAATATGACAGTGTGGGATACCAATGCACCGAATTTCAAGAAAATGGGTGAGTTGTCGGCATTTAAGACTTGACTTCTGCCCCCCAAAAAGGAGTCAACCGGGTCATTTTGAGCAGGTCACTTTAGGTGCGTTTTTCATCCCTTGGGGTGGCCTACCAATGTACCGAATTTCAAGAAAATCGGTGAGACCTTGGAATGTGTCCCTTTTGAGTTCGAGAAGTCATAACTTTTGACCTTGTGGGCATCCGCCTAAATTGTTTGCATTTTCTTTAATAACTTACCTGCCTATATTATTGTGCCAAGTTTCATTCAGAAACTCCACAGACAACACTTACACTTCCCTTGTAAGCAGAAAAGCCTAAGGGAGGCCGCCCTCTGGGGGTGGTCATAAGTTGAAATACAAATTTTTAAATAAAATGAAATGAAGAGGAGAACTCAAGAGAAAAGTTTAAATTTTAAGTGGGCGGGGGAGGGGGGGGGGGTAAATCCTGCACTGTCAACAACATATCTGATGGTTCTCTCTGATTGGGTACGTGCCATATGACTATTGAAAGGGATAAAGAGGAGCTGGCCTGGCTGGAACAGCCCTACAGCCCACCAATAACCCCGGGTTTATGGAACACTCAAAGGAGCATACAAATATAGAGAACACAATAGTACAACATCAAAATATATACTGTATAATGCCACAGGCAAGTCTCTGAGAAAGCAACCAGTTATCCGCTGTCTGCCAAGCATCTCTCACGCCATCAATTAGGTGCCATATGACTTTATAATAATTGATATTAGGGAGGTTGGCCCGGCATTACCTGTCAACTTCCAAGGATAGGGAAGGAAGCGGCTGTGGCCTATTAATAATAATAATAATAATATTATTATTATTATTTGTACCCCGTGCTAGGGCCATGGGCCCTCTTAGGGGGGTGGGATACCACCATATTTTTTTATCTGGAACTCTTGCTTTCCGTTTTTACTTCTCGTACGTATATGGGGATGGGATAGGGACGGAAGGAAGCGGCTGTGGCCTATAATTACGGACACGACCCCAGAATTTTCCTGGTGGGACCATGGAAAACCACAAAAAACCACGGTCAGGGTCGGCGGCCACCGGGATTCGAACCCAGGACCTCCCGATTAGCAGTCGGATACCATATCCCCTCCGCTACCACTGCTTCGGTGGCTGTGGCCTATTATATGGAAGCGACCCTGGAATTATCCTAGCAAGACAGTGGAAAACCACAGAAAACAATGGTCAGGATCGTCGGCCCTGGGATTCGAACCCAGGACCTCCCGATTAGCAGTCGGATGCCTTATCCACCTTGCCAACCTGCTTTGGTCAGGTGCCATATGACTTTATAATTGGTATTAAGGATGTTGGCCCAGCATTGCCTTTCAACCTCCAAGGATAGGGAAGGAAGGAAGCAGCTGTGGCCTATTATACGGAAGCGACCCCGGAATTATCCTAGAAAGACCATGGAAAACCACAGAAAACCACGGTCAGGGTTGCCGGCCCCGGGATTCGAACCCAGGACCTCCCGATTAGCAGTCGGACGCCCTATCCACTATGCCAACCTGCTTCGGTGCCATGTGACTGGGAACCCTCCATTAATCCTGTCAGGGGCTGAGGAATAATACCCTACTGGCAGTCTCTTGGGATGCTGACCCTGCCAGCAGTGCATATGGGCTATGTGGGTGGGGGTGCCTTGGCATTGAATAAGGAGGAGGGGACATTCTCTTTGACCTGTGCAGTTTTTGGTGATTAAAATATTTCAAAAAGTTACAGTCATGAATTTGAGTGGTTTCTTTCGTGGGAAATTCATAATTAGGGAGAAGCCCTCCCTAACTAAATTGGAGAGTGAAAGTCAACATTTCTGTGTGATTTTTGCAAAACAATGCTGAGAAAAACAAAAACATGGCAATTGTTAGGCCTACTTCTGCAACCTGTTGTAAGTGGAAATCGTTTGTTTTTAATCAAATGGAAATAGTGTGAGACACAGATGCCGCATTATTATGCAGAACACATTTGCTTGACTGAAGTGCACAATCTAAAATTATTTCTAGATGCAGATTATATTGCAATTGAAAGTACTGTAGCCCTCATTGCAGTATCTAATATTACGTCAGTCTGTCACACACTCACAAGAAAATTGTGCTTGAACAAAATAATATTGGACAATTATATTTTGCAGACTATGCTAATCATAGCAACAAATTGAGGAGTCTGCTTTTTAAAACCTTAGCTCTATAAAAGTAGGTTGGGAGCATAATGTAAGACTTTTTCTATGCTGCATAGTTTTCACCATGAGTGCACTTTCTTTTTAGCTGGTACTAGTTCCAATACCCATCCGAGGGTCTTCTCTATTAGATGGGTAGATTGGCATGCAATTGTGTATACTCACTAGCTCGGAGTTCATTCATATTTTTAACCCTGGAAAATGGTGCCCTTCAAGTTCAGCCATGGCATCAATAAGGGACTATATGTGTTGGTATCCTGACAACTGGTTGCAGGTCAATTCGCTAGTGAGTCAATTCACTGCAGTCACTTCGTGTTGTGTACCCATTGTGTTGATGTCATCTGTGTGACTATGGGGTGACCAGTGTTGTCTATCTTGTGGCCCTGCCGGGCACAGTCCATTGCACTGTCTGATCATTTTTGTAAATTGTGAGCTTATGCTGTGTGCTCATTGTGGGTTTTGTATCCGCAACATTAACCGTCTGTCTTGTGGCACTGCAGACCAATGTTATTGTGACTTTGCCGAGCCCCAAGCTAACACTGAGATCTAATTGTGCTTTTGTGTTCGATTGATTTGTTTATGCACATAGGATGCATCTCCCTTGGCTGCAGGTGTTCCAAAAACAACTAAGCGTCCAACTTCAGTGAAGTGACTACATAGCCAATTGACCAGCAGCCAGTTGGGCAGCAGTGAAAAGTCGTAGATTCACTCGTGCCAATTCTTTGCACTCATAATGGATGCCTGTCTGTTGCGATTGCTCATTCTCATGAAAGTCACTATTTTAAATTCGGATGTGGTATAAAATACCTGAGCTGGAAAAGCATTGATATTTGGAAAAAGAAAATGATTTATCCCCCAGTAATTCTTCTACATGTAAATCAACAACCAGTTGCATTCTTGCCATCGAGATTATGAGATTTAAGTTATTTATAGTTTTAATATGAACTTGACACTTGTGGTCTGACAACACAGGGGGTGGATTCGTCAAATGTCGTAAGTCAAATTTTCATCGTAAATTTGACTTACGACATTTGATGAATCCACCCCCTGGGCACTTGTTTCACATGTTGCAAATATAATGTCTCATTTTATTTTCATATTTACCTTTAATATTACACTAGAAAAACCCTCGCTTCGCTCAAAAATTTTCTAGGGCGCAGGCCAATAAAACCACTCGCTTCGCTCGCTCTTTTCTAAGCCTGCAGCCTGTGGTACTGATTCAGCGCACTGTTGCCTTGGGAGGGTGTAACGTTAGCCTTCCAGCAGTCTTCGAATGTCCCGATTAGTGAGAACATGTCTGTCCTGTGTCTGTCACAGTAGTGCCAACTGGGCAAGAATACGGAGAAGGAATGGACAGTTTCCCCGGAAACTCACCAGAGGTGTTGTTTACACCCGATGACGCATGTGTTGAATGCGGGCCAATCAGAACGTGGCGGTAACAACAATATGGGGGCGGACCAATCAGAGGGCTTATACAGTACTCAAGTCCACCAAGAATTGTCGTAGTGGCAGCGCACAAACTACAGTCTACGAGCACTTCTCCATTGACTTCTCCCCACGGAAGGTCTTGTAACTGTAGTTCGTGCGCTGCCGCTACGACAATTCTTGGTGGACTGATAGTACAAACAACGAAGGATTTTAATATGATAGAAAGTAATTTTTTTGCCATGTGCAGAAATGTCCAACTTGCTTGAATTTCCTGACACCAATTTTTAATTTACAGCCAAGAAGTACTCCCCATCATACTTGAAAATGGATTTGACCTGTCCACTGACTGCTACCAAGTCATTAATGGGCTGCCTCATTCAGATGTGTGCATGATGCAATTGAGCAATGGTGAAATGACGCCATTCGGGTCACTGTTTGAGGCAAGAAATTTTAAAGTAGCAGAGTATCGTTATGCTATGCCCATCACCCTTCTACTCGGGTCCCATGATCAACAAGAACAGCTCAATGCACTGAAATCATACTTGGATGCAGGTATGATCTTTAACTAGAATCTTGCTAGAATAGATGTGTGTCATATGACACTAATGATATGCATATCTGTACTTCAGGTATGCGGATAAACCCAACCCGCCTGGATGTATCCCCTCCTCTGTCCTTGTTCTTGCGTCATTTTTCCAGCACGAGGCTTACAGATTCCCTCCATTTGTCTATCCTCCGCCTGCTGGAGTGCCGAGGACTAGACCCAGATTACACTTCCAGCTGCAACAGCTTTGGGGTACCAGATTCACTTGTTGCTGCCAGCATTAGCGACCCCCGAACCCTGGCCTTCCTCCTGACAGTCTCGAGGACTACCCCAGAGCAGCTTCTTGACAGGTGCCTATTGATAACTAGATAATGTAGACATTGGTACTCGTAATAGCAGCTCTCTCTCTCTCTCTCTGCATTCCACACTTGCTAAGCACAAATGCACAATTTTAACAGGTGGACAGATGTACTTCTGGGCAATGATGATGGTGGTGGCGTGAGGGTGGTGAGGCAGGATCTGCGCAGGGTGTTTGCATCCTACATGAAGGCCACTCGCAGTGTAGCAGTGGAATTAGGAGGGAATTGTCTGGGCAAGGATCGTATGAGGAGGTTCCAAGGAGCAGTGGAGGCAGTGATACAAGAGGTCCCTGACTGGGAGGATCTACATGAAGCCACGGGTGAGAACATTTATTTTGTTTACTACAGTTGGGGTTTATGGTTAACACTTGATGAAAAGTTTAGGCAGGCATGGAAAAAAGCAAAAGTGACAAAGGTTTGCCTGGTGGCTGCCTACAACTCTTGCACTATGAAACCTGTCTAGAGCAGACCTTACATATAGTGGAAACATGTTTCATGCAGAAGCGTCTTGACAGTCCTGACAATTTGGTAAGATTTTCACTAGGGGGTACTCATGCTGTTATACCGTTAAACGCTATAATTATAGGAATGGTATGGCCAAGTATGCCAGGTAGCCTATACCCAGTGTAATCCAGATATTTAATGCTCACACTTACATCAACAATGTTGTGATTACTAAAGAAATGATGATAACAATGGTCACTTTGGTAACAGAAGTGACATCAGTTCAAGTTGGAACATTGGGAATGTATGGTTTTCTCCCCATCCAAACCCACCTTCGGATCCTTTAACCTGTTGAGGGCGACATCCATCATATGATGGCCTGCGGATGTTTCATTTTTGGCACTCTAAAATGTGCACAGAGAATTCGAACTTTGCGGTTCCATATTCAGTTCAATATACTTCTGGATGGCGATTAACTACCATGAGAGTCCCACAATCCACTGGGCGGGAGACAAGCTGAGTCGAACATGACAAGGCCACGCGGCTGCTGTCATGTTTCATGTAAAAAAAATGCCCTGAGTACAGGGTAACCGTCAAGTCTGGACACTTAGGAGTTTCTCATAGTACAGTGTTGTGGTATTATGATGCAACCATAATAACAGTGTATTGATACTATTGAGTATTGGGTACTTATATTGATTATGTAGACTTTTTAGGCCTATCGACTCTATGCAAGCCAAACGGTTCTCAAAAAATTATTTCTGGAACACCCTGTAGTTGAATTTTTTTCGGCATTTGACATTAAAAAGGACCTCCACTAATTAAAATGATTCATTTTGGCATGAGGTTGTTATTCATTAATATCACTCCTACATCAAATTTTGGACAAAAGAGAAAAAAAGGCACAAAAACCTGCCAAAAACTCCGTCATCAACAGGTTAAACTGCAGATAATACCAAATCCTCCATTATGTACTTTTTTTAAACAAACACAGACTTTCACACCTGTGGTACTGTACATGGTTGCATTCTAAAATTACACATTAATATCTGGTTGCATTGGTTGCACAAAAATTTGTCATTTACCTGGCCCTGTGTCAGCTGACATTTTTCTGGAAATGGTGCAACTGGACAAGACATCAACAAAACAATTGCTAATGAAATCCTCTAGAAAAGTTATAACAATGCAGTACTGTAATGTAGTAAAATTGTGTTGGAATTTCTTTGTTAAATATTTTTTTTAAATTTTATTTAACATTTTCAAACTGAAGATAATTGAAACCACAGATGCAGAGGGGAATACTGTGCATTATGCTGGCATTTAGGTGTACACTTAGGCCCATAGTCTGGCTGCCCTGCATAGCTTACCCACTTGGGCAACTTGTTGTTTACTTATTTAATTTCATATAGGTGGCCATAGTGATAATCCAATGGATAATATATCCAGGATGCAGGGGAGGCGGAGTGGCGCTGCGGTAACGTATGCACCCACGGATGTAAGGGTCCCGGGTTCAATGCCAAGCCCGGGCATTCCCCCCTTTTTGCCCCGCCTTCATGTGCAGAGTTCGGGGTCATCTCTGCCTTCGTCTCGGGTGGAATTTCCACTAGACTAACCGCCTGGGGGACTGCACAAAATGACCACATGAGATATTGCACATTGCACCTCCCCTTCTAGTCACCTTGCCCTCGGACCAGGGCACTTCACAGGAAGGTTCCATTTGTACTATACACTGTACACAGAATTATAATAGAAGTCTGTACGGGGTGAAAGCACTACCTGGATTATTATTATTTAATATTATATCCGTGATGATTAGACTGATAGCCTTAGACCAGATATCCCCATGGTCAGCACTGTCATTAATTGTTGGGCAACAATAGTAGCCCTGGGCTTTTGAGTGAAACCTCGATGTCCAGTGCATCCTGCCTAGGTAGGAATGTGAGTACCCCTGATGTTTTCATTCTGTCATGTTTCTGTCAGATGGAATGGAACATATGTCACATAGGAGGAAAGAGCATTTCACTTCTGTCAGGGAAGAAACCCAGTGCATAGACATTGTATTAGTTATGTCAGCTACAACTTATAATACCCTGCATGTTTTGGTCATTCTAGAGCTACTGATCCAGTGCAAGACTATAATTACTTCCCAATAGATCAGGATGAAAGAGATTATGCACAATGTTTGATGCGAGAAATAACTGATCCTCCTTCAATTACTTGCACATGCAATTTGCTTCACATACATTTCTACCTGAGAATGTCTTTGTGCAGTAGTTGTGTCAGTTCTTTGTCTTATTTATGTATGTAGTAGTAGCTAACTATGAATTAGTAGCTCTAGAAATCCATTGCTCATACATTATTATTATTATTTTTAATTTTAAATACCCCATGATAGGGCCATGGGCCCTTGTAGGGGGGTGGAACACCACCATTTTTCACTCCAATTTTCTGTAATTTTCTTCAATCACCATGCAGGAAAGAAAGGACATGAGGTAGGGATAGGGATTTTTAGGGAAGAGACACAGGTGCAAGTGCAATGTCGGTAAAGGGGTCATGTGCAGTCTCCCTGGAGGTTAGGTTGCCAGACGCCTACAGCTGGTCAGAGACCCTCCTGACACTGGTGAAAGGGAACTCTCGGGCGGGGATCCAGGCCAGGACCTTTCGCTGAACTGGCCATGTTGTTACAGACTCGACCACCACGCCTCCCCCATACATCATACCTCATCCCTCATACATCATAGTGAAGCTGCAGTACGTACTATCAGCATGAAAAATATAATGAAGGACTAGCCTGTGGTGTTAATTTAGACCGGTTTCTAAATGTGCTGATTATGTTTCTTTGGCAGATTCCGTCCCATCCCTGAAGCACCTGTGCAGGGGAGGCATTCGGCGTGCATTGTCGCAATCTCTCCATCCAGGCCAACTGGTTAGGAGTACTTTGGATCAGTTGGAGATTCCTGAGACACTCAAAAACTTTCTGTTGTATTCCGATGTGGACCCACTCCAGTTTTGTATAGGGCACGGTTAGAACACACAGGAGCACAATACCTGAAGAAACCGTCTTGGAAAGTAAAAAGGGTGTTTTTGTGGTCAAGTTGTCATTATTAGTTGGACTACATGTGGACATCATAAATCACCAAAATGTACTCCTACACCTTCAATCATTGCTTCCCTTACACGCATGCATCTAACGACAAGTTAAATAACCAGGGAGACATGACACAACCCTGCTTAACCCTGTAATGCCCACTAATCTAAGTAATGCCCACTGGGTCATATCTGGCACACCATTTAGTGCAATTTTTGCAACTTTTGCAATTTTTATATTTCCTGTAAGTGCCAAATTGCACTAAATGGTGTGCCAGATATGACCCAAGGGGCATTACAGGGTTAACCCCAACACTAATGTTAAACCAGTCAGAGAAACCCCCACTAGTTCTAACACAAGCTCTACTCTCTTCATACAATGACTTTACAGCCTCCAGCAGGCGGCCCTTCACTCCATAGAGACTCAGAACTTCCCACAACCATCCCTGCTTACTGTGTCATATTATGCTTTCTCTAAGTCTAGCTCTTGGTCTTCAAAGGCAACATAATAAACCTTTTAGTTTACAGGTAAATACTTTTCTATCACGAGTCTCATACAGAATATTTGATCTACACAACTCTTACCCGACATAAACCCACTCTGAATATTCAGTATTCTCTGACGTGCGACTCTCTCAACTCTTTCTATCAGAACCTTTGCATACACTTTTCCTGGTACACTCAACAAACTAATGCCACTATAATTCTCGCAGTCACACACATCTCCCTTACCCTTCTACAGAGGTACTTTTTTTTCCCTTCCCCCGGTGGGCATAGTTGCCTTTGGGGGGAAACAGCTGCCAGGCAGATACATTACGGAGAACCAGTGAATTAACAAGAGAAAAAAGAAAGAAGAAAGAAGAAAAAAAAAGACATTTTTTAAATTTTAATACAAGGACACAAGACTGAACCGTCTGTCATGCGCACAGGACGTTGGCAAGAAAGTTAAATAGGTTGTAGTGATTTTCAGTAGTAAGATCATTGGTCATTCTAATCAAGTTGAGACCCGGAGCAAGTGGCTCTACAGAGGTAGGCTACTATAATAGCATCCCTCCAATCCCTAGGAACTACACCATTCTCAAAAGAAACCCTACATAAATTAGCCAAAAAAGTACGAGTAACTACATCATCACCGCCACACCTCGCCATTCCCAAAGAAATGGCATGAACCCCATGGTATTTGCATAATACATAGTTCTGAAATAGCAGCTGCAACTTCCTTCTTACTATTATTAATATCCCCACAAACATCATTATACTCGGTACATCCTCCCCAATTAAGGCGGGGCAGTAGTAAAAATGCGGCAGGCGCGTTTCGAAGCGAACTTTAGTTATTTTTGGCGCGTGTGAATACAGTAGACAAGTCAGCAGTTGCAGAAATTGCCAGAAAATATTTCAGGGGACGTGTAAGGAACACATTTTACACGACATTTTCACGGGCATCTACTAATATTTCCCCTAGTGTTTATTTTTTTTAAATGTCATGTTTTTAAATGTGCGGTAAATTCAGGCGAAATATGGTAATTCTAGTGGTACGGTAGTTTATAGGCGTCAGGTTGGCAATCCTGCTCTCCCGCGAGGTTGGCAACGCTGGTGCTGTTCCCTGTTCCATTCAGATCACGGTCTCAGGAGAGAAGAGCACACATACAATTCCTCTGCCTTTTTACCAAAGTTTTTTACCACGCTCTACGATAAAGCTACGAAGATGCCCGTCACTGTCTGCAAGTGGAGTGGCATGGGCAGTGATGAGGAGATGGACGTGGTCAGTACAACCCTTTTTTTTAATATTTTAGGTACTTTTCCGTTTGCTGAGAAAAGTACATTTCCATTCCCTGTTTCTGTGCAGTACATCACCCACACTGTTTCTGGGAGAACCCGGTGTGTCTAATTTCTATCATGCCTTTCGAACACTTGAATTTTTAGAGCATACTTTTTGTTGGGGTCAAAATATCAGACCTGGAAATCATATTCTTCAAGCTTCCGAAAAATTGTTGAGGTCACTGACCCTTCCGTGTTCCATTTTTGACCATTGTGAGATTACTGCAAAACTTTCAGAATTTTCAGGTTTATTAGGTTTGTGAGGTCAAGGGTCACGAATTTCTACCTGCCTAAATGACACGTAATTTTAATATGATTTTTTTTTTTTAGCTGTTATCATCAATAATTGTTGTATACCTTTTAGAACTGAAGCCCACCTTTTGCATGTATGTGGGATGCACAGTTACTGAAATCATAGGGATATTGTAAGTATCAAAATGGAATGAGAGTCCCCATTTTTGACCTCGCCCTTGCTCGTGACCTATGGGCACTAGCCCGGTTTTAAAAATATCTTGCTTAGACCTTGACAATATTCGACTGTAAATTCCAAACTTCGGTTTTATAGAAACATGTTGGGTGATCTTTTGAATTGTTTTGTATGATCTCACATGGACAACAGTTTTGTGGAGACGGTGGCATCACCATCTACCTAGTCTACTAAGACTACAGCATTATCTACGTACACTATGAGCAGATTCAGGTGCAAGACTAATGCGATTATAGCCTTTTTGCCACATAGGCCTTAGAGATCTCTGCAGTAGGTCTAGTTGAATATTTTCCTGCGTTTTAAGGTGAAAAGCCTGTAAAGTAGGTTTTTCCACTTAACCTACTTACCTACTCTGCAGAGAACCCCTCAATTACACTGCAAGGCACCCATTGGTTGCAGAGAACAACTTTGTAAATCCCCAGTTGTATGCCATCAGATTTCATGTTAACAATGGCAAGCAAAAGTATGCTCTTTACTCTTAATTATACATAAGGGTCCATAGCAATTAAAGAGTGCAATGAGTCCGAAGTTCGTCTGTTCTGTGCGTATGATGCGGCAGAGCTGCCAAGAATTAATTGTTCATGTGCAAGGAGTCATACCTCCAATATTTCCTCAGAGCTACCCGTTTTTGAAGGCCTGTGAAACGGGGAGCCTGAAGGACGTGCGGGGCATGGTGGAGAAGCTGGGTGGAGTCGCAGGGCTGGTGTACTTCGTCGAAGAAGAGTATCGCTGGAGCGGGCTCCACCTGGCCGCCCTCAAAGGCCACGATGAGATAGTCGCCTATCTCATCAGGCAAGGATGGCCAGTTGACCAAGTGGGACTGGCCAAGGACACTCCCCTTCACCTGGCTGCGATGAGAGGGCATCCATCCACCTGCGACTTATTGATCCGCGGAGGGGCGGAAGTGAATGCTCAAGATGTGGACGATGATGAGCCCCTTCACTACGCGGCTGTGGAAGGCCATGTGGCCGTGGTAAAGTACCTAGTGTCCCAAGGAGCCAATCTTAATGATGGAGCGTTACAGAACTACACTCCCGTACATCATGCTGCCAAACAAGGCCACCTAGAAGTGGTCAAATTCCTGGTGGAGGCGGGGGCCAGCATCTCCGCCAAGGATACTGGTGGCCTCGTGGCCCTCGACCTCGCCAGGAAGAAGAACCAGGCACACGTTGTGCAGTATCTGGAGGTGAGCTTGTCCACTGACCATTTAACGTTTTAACCTAACAGAAGAATAGACTCGTGAATGAACATAAATTTATTGCTCGACAGAGTTCAGTTATAACATGACAAAGGTTTCCCTCTCTCTCTTGCAGGCACTGCAGTACAAAGCCTGAATCGGCTGAATGGAGGTGTAACGAACCCTTGTAAGATGGCGTCCGCTTTTTTTTTTTTTTTTTTAAATTTGAGTTTCCTGGTATTGTAAATTTGTTCGTAGAAATTAATATTTCGAGTTGTGCATAATTACGTACATATGTATGAATTAAATTTGGGATATGTTAAATATTCAGTCCAGCAGTATCATTATTCAGCGGGAGAATATAGGTAATGTTGCAATGGGCAACAGTGGCTCAACAATGTCTGTCCTTAAACTAGCAACTGAATTCTTGTGACATCACTCCCATTCTCTGGATGGATGAATTACGCAGGCAACTTGTTCTAATTGTTGGAATGTGTACGTTACTCATAACGAGGTCTGCATGCAGGTGACAGGCTCCTGACAGTTTCCTCTGGGACAGAGCCATGGCTGTGACACAAGTGTTAGGACAATGTTGTATGTATGACCTTAATCATGCTAAACTGCAGTGATACCTTGATTTATTGCTTTTGTTGACATGCCCAGAAAACAACGATCGATATGGGAAAACAATGTAGCATATATTTGGCGCAGAATAGCCGCACCGTTAAAAGTCCACTCAATCAATCAATCAATACATGCGAGTGCAAGCTCCAAAAGTCAGCATCACCATAAAACTTTTAATGTGACAGCTAGGTGTAACCTACTGCATAAATCATGGCCAGCTTGTAAACTTCTAAGCAAGAAGAGTACTCATCCCAGGTCAAGTCATTCACATATGATTAATCGCTCATGACCAACCGAATCAGTAGTGGTGGAGTGGATATGGTGTCCGACTGCTAATCGGGAGGTCCTGGGTTCGAATCCCGGAGGCCGGCGATCCTGACCTTGGTTTTCTGTGGTTTCCCAAGGTCGCCCCTGGAAAAATTTCCGGGATCGTACCATAAAATAGGCCACAGCCGCTTCCTTCCTTTCCCTGCCCTGGAGGAGGTGCGGGTCAGAGGGGGTTTCTGACTCGCATCCAGGGCCTCATCTTGGCGAATGGCCCCCCTGAGGGACTGCACACAACCCCCAACTTTATGACATTGCACTTGCACCAGTGTCCCCCCCCCCTCATTATCCCTATCCTATCCCTGCACGATAGTGGAAATCCACTCCCCTAAGAGGGCCCATGGACCTAGCACGGGGTATATCTATAAAATATAAAATAAAAAAATCACTCATAAACCAACCCTAAATGTACTCTTAAGTTTGACCATAACATTCACTCACAAAAGTTAGAACTGGCAGCTAGTCACCTTTGGCCTATCATCTGAGTTGCCTCGGTTAGATCATCTTCTCTCTTTCCTGGAGGGGCATCGATTCTCATTCCAAGAGCACTTGAGACTAGCCTGTGTCCTATCATCTGAGTTGCCTCGGTTAGATCATCTTCTCTCTTTCCTGGAGGGGCATCGATTCTCATCCCAAGAGCACTTGAGACTAGCCTGTGTGCCAAGGATGCACTGGTTTGTGAACTGGGCTTGTAAGGATGGAGGGCTTCTGTGCTACCGTGGCCCTTCACATGTGACTCTGAAGTGGCTTCATGTAGAGAACAGGCCCGTGAGGTGGCCAAGGGCAGAGAGGGAGCTTCTTGGGCTGAGAACATTCATTAGCGTACTGTATTCAGGCTGTAGTACATGGGTAGTTCCATTTCAAATCAGGCCAGATCCAGAAAAGTTGTTAGGGCTTGGTCTCCGATTATTACGGAAAAATTACACCAAGTACCGCTGTCGAAATGATGACGAATAACACAGGCTATTTTTCAGTGTCATTTTTTATTTGCCCTGAAAAAAATCATAACCGCAGGTGTACCAAATCTGCTATTTCTCGAAGTTCATTTTTTCTCAACTTTGGACGCGTGTACCAATTTTCCTGTACGTTACCGAAAAACCAAATTTGGAATGGAGCAACTGCCTACGTAGGTCTGAATTTTCGATATAAAATAATTGCGAATGTATAATTAGCAACCGAGCAAAAAATTGGCAAAAATGCTGTTTTACGACATTTTAGCAGTTTTCGCAAAAAAAATCTTTGCAAAAAAATATTTGTGGGCAAATGAAACATGTAGACTTTGAGTACACCTCATACCCTCTCTACTTATCGGCTTTGTTAAGCTTTGAAGTCAAAGGTAAACAGTGGAGCCATTGTTGAACATTGTTAACTTCGCAAAACATGGTTTGGATTTTCTCAAAAACACCACGAGATAATTGAACGCCTATTTATTTCTGGGCAGAGGAACATCTGAGCCACACACCAGTGCAAAACTTCTCCCCCCCCCC
>KZ539593.1:0-12115 GCA_000934665.2 Catajapyx aquilonaris | reverse complement strand
CCCCCAAGCCAGACAGACAGGCGCACGGGGTATCAGCCCTATTTTCTATTTTCTGCCCCATTTCCCGAAGTTGTGGGAGCCGCTGGATTCCTGCAGCAGACTGTTTCGTTGATATCAGCAGCAAAGGTCTGGTCTATTACTTGAAGAACCTGTTACACATCAGAAAACTGCATGAAAGGCACGCGACACATCTTGCAACAGTCCAGTATGGATGGGACTGTCACTATAGGCTGCCCAAAGGCAGCCATCATAGTCACTCATTTTATTTCATGCAACGTGGCTCCTGATCCAGGATGTTGTACTAATTTTGTCAACATAGAGAAGTTCAGACAGGTGTACACTGAGATATTGACTTAGATCAATTCTACACTCAATATCACTTTTTAGAATGGGCTGCGTCAACTTCTGATCATGTACACAGAATAAAGCTAGTGTTTCTGTGTGTTAACAGTAGCATTTGAGTAACCAATTGCATTTCCTGGCAGTGGGCCACTACTTTATTTACAACCCTTGCATAATATTAATCCCCCTTATTACATCCCAAGTACATTTTAATTGTCGAAGGCCCTTGCCACACTAGGCGGAATTTCCAGCGCGGTCCGCTAAAAAATGTCAAACACATGGAAGTGAACAAGAATCCGTCGGGATCAAACACACACACCGGTTTTTCTGTCGTTCCGTCAAGCACCAGAAGAAGACACAGCGGAAAAAATTGGCTCAGTTTTCCGTTGGGGACAATAATCCCACTGCAATACATTGATTCCGCCGGGGGAATGCCAGACTACCGACGGAAAAAGCGGGTTCGCTGGCATGGAAACCAGGGGGATTGGTGCTGAAAGGGCCGCAAAGCGGCAGCACGGTCGACAGAAATTCAGCGTGACAGAACGTTGCAAAATCAATCCGCAACGGAATTTCCGTCGCGGAGATTCCGCCTAGTGTGGCCAGGCCCTAAGATTTTGAACTTGCACATAAAAATTTACACAAGAGCAGATGACGAATAACTTATTCATGTTATGCTGATTAGCCCTTATTAGACAGGCCTCTCATACTGTCGACTTCGAACATAAGACACTTATAGGGTCTGCAGAAATAAGCATCTTATAACCAATGCTTCTTATATCCAAATCGCCACTTTTGCAACAAATATGCTAAGTTTTCGGCTTGCCGCATTTCCAGCTGGCTATAACTGAAGGTTACCTGTAGCCAAGGCTCTTATATCTGTAGTCAACTGTAGGATCTTTTGGCAATTCAGGGGAAGGGGGTAGGGGCAGCAAACAGAAATCCTGCTGGTGTGTGATCATTAACATGGAGGGAATGAAACTAAATCTGATCTACAAGGGAAGTCAAGGTCAAATATTTTCTTCACTAAATTTTTCCAGAGGGGGGACATAATGCTGACATAGACAAAAACAGTCTGTTGCAGGATATGGTTCCTTGTGTTCCAGGATAATTTTGATCTGAACTTGTTCCTAATATAACTTTCACATTCTGTTCACCTAACTCATGTATGATAGTGGCAGGTTTGGTTCGATAGACATCGAAGTAGGTTGTTGGCTATGGGGATGCATTAACACTGAGTTGTGTGTGGTGTAAGTTAGAAAATCCTTTAAAATGGATGAATATTCCTTGCCCTTGGGTTTTGTTAATGAGATTTTGCCGAGTTAGGAACTACTCCACTAAAAATTACTGACGCACACAAAAAATCATTCCTGCAACACATCTTTTCTTTTGCATATCTTTGCTTATATTTTCTTTATTGCAAATCTGCATAGTTGTAAAATTGAAGTTTTTTTTTTCTTTCTAGTGATAGAAAAGTCACTTGCATTAAAACACTGTTACACTGTGGAAAAACACTTCAAATTTCAGCAGCAGGATTTTATTTGCTGCCCACGCAGCATTTGAAGGGCTCAGGAGTAAACAATGGTAAGGGTATGGGTTTTACATATCCCTTACCATTGTTTACTCCTGAGCCCTTCATTTGAGATGCCTGTCTTACTTGAGTTGAAAGATAAACCATTTCTCACTTGGTAGTCACCACCCTTGGCAGTCACTTCATAATATTCTCATAGTGAACACTCGAAGCACTGCCACATTCTCTTCCTGACTGGAGTAGCACACCACTATGGTGACCAAGGATCCAACAGGTGCATGACATATGTACAACTAAATGGGACAACAAAATAGATCACACTTAGCCTCAACGTGGGCCAATTATAGCTGAACCCGTATACGATTCAAGTTGTTTTCGATATTCTTCTGCCTCATGCTCTTTTTTCCTAAGCTGCTCTCGGTATTCCTCAGCTGTTTTTTTTGCTTCTTCTAACTGAAACTCAAGCTGCTCCCTGTCCATAGATGCAATGTCTAATGTCTTTTCACTTGTTGTTGATGAAACAGTCTAGAGGATATGAAAGATCCAGTTAGTATGTATATTCACAGATAACTCATGCAATTATTGATTCTAGACAAATATTTTCAAACCCTTGTAAAAACTCAACTAGGCTGTATAAAAAGTTTTGCGCAAAAGGCAAGTCCCAATGAGCTTGTGTTTTCACTGTCAAATGTGATTTTTTTGGCATGTGAAAATGGCACATTTTAATTATTTCACAATAACATGACAGGTGCAGTGGATTCGCTTCTGATAACACATGAAGTCACGTTCATTATTGTCACAGCCTGGCTAGTAATGCATATAGATGGCTGCGTTCTAATTCAGAGCTTTAAATTGATATCCAAATTATCCACTAATTTTACAGCCCAGTAGCACTGACACTGTCCATTTGCTGCTCCAAACTATTTTACAGCTAGTACTCAGATTCCCATTGGTTCCAACCATGGTGCAGGATCAATATGGGAGTCAGAACTACTCTCAAACTAGTTCAGAACAGCCAAAGCGAGCCAGCGATAACACCCATCAACACTGTCACTGCACATACGACATCAGCATATCTACCTTAGTATGTTTTTAGCATAATTTTGATTTTTAGATTGTACTGGGCCAATTATTTAAGCATAACTGCTACATAGATGATTGATTCAAGATGCGATTACTACTTACAACATAAAAAGCAACATTTTACACAGGTCCTAGGATTCTGCCATATTGGATTAGCCAATCACACTTCGAAAACCAAGATTATTTTAAACTGCAGTCTATGTGTAGGTATTATCACTAGTGAACAATCATTTTCTGATTTAATGCGAAACTGGTAGATGCTATGGTATTTCAGAAACATGAACATCCAAGATCTGCAATACTTACTCTCCTCATTTCAAATCTTTACATGACTGTCTCTTACACCAAAGGCATCAATACGACCAGTTCACATCAGTTGGAGTCAAATGAGTCTGTCCACTGATTTAAATCATAAATTCAATCATATGATTTTAGGATGCTTACCTTTGCACCTTCCAAATAATATTTAGGAATATTTGCTGGTTTTATTTTAGATATCGTGGCTACTTTCATCTTCTTTTCAGGTCGTTCTCTGAAAGTACTTGCTTCCCTTTTTTTTGAATCAGCTGCTGGCACTTTTATTATGAGAGGTGCAGCCGATTCCATGGTCCCTGCAAATAAGCACTGCTAAGTCACATGCACATGTGTATTCTAATCTTCCAATCCATACCTGACAATGACAAGCATTGATCAGACAAGATTGCATACACATCTTGCCCATTGCTTTGGTCACCATTGGCCTTGGCAAGTAAAAGGGGAACTCTCTTTTTCACAGGACTTGATTGTGACTTGCTGAAGTTAAGAGCCAACTTGCCAGCCTCTGCAACAAAAATGGCATCAATAAGATTATACAAGGTGGTCATTTCAAGATGCGAAACACACAGGTATTTGGCTGTTTACTCCTTATAAATTAGTGAGTTGTAATGTACTATTGCCAAAGTATTATTGCAGACACTCTCCCATAAGAAAAGCATGTGAAGCATCGTGTCCAGAATAATATTGTGCTGATAGTACTAGCAGTATGACCATGATTCATCTGGTTCACATCTAGTGACATTCTTTACAGGTCATTTATTAAAATGAAAGGGACATTGATTAATACCATGTGACACATGTCTGGAACCTTTTTGCGAAGCACCCAGGTCTGCAGGCAGGGGTCAGTGGAAGGAGAGGTGCAAATGTCGTTGATTGGCCATTTTGTGTGTTCCCCCGGATGGTTAATCTGAAGGAGTCCCACCCAAGACAGAGCCAGAGATGACCCAACTCCACACAAGAGCAAAGGCGGGAAAGGCCCAGACTTGGAATCAAACCCAGGATCGTTCCATCCATGGGCATATAATTATGTTACTGCAGCACTATGCCACCTCCCCAGCCTGCCCACCACCCAGTTACTGAGAGGTCATAGTGGGAGAACCAGTCAAACAACTCAGGAAAGTGGGAACCACTGCTGAAAAGGCCAGTCACTTGCAGATAGAACATGGTGCTGGAACTCGCCAGCCATCTTCAGGGATATGGAGATTTGCTGACCCCAGGGCAGAGGTGGATGCTCTGTCCCAGTCTGCCCAACTTTCAGGCCCTGAGAGTATCTGGCTATAAACACCAACGGTGGACATCAAATGCATTTTTGGTGGGACCAGCCAAACCCCTTGGGTTGCAGAAATCAGAAGCGAATGAGTGCTATTTAGCAGAATGGGCAGAAAACTAAAGACAACAAAGCAAAGAACCAGCAAAATAAACATGCCACCCATTTCATGCCGTCACATGCAGTTTCACCTGCAGAAGCTAAGGGCTGGTTGCACCATAGCAAAATTAAGGGAAATTCAAAGGGACCCCTGACCTGCTAGTCAGATTCAAAAATAAAAGCCTCCTAAAAATGAAATAACAATAAAAATGCAATCTACACAGTATGAACTGCACCATTGACAATGTGTAGAGGAAAAAACCGAGTCTGTGAAGACAATTGCCCCAATGCAGGAAAAATCAATAATTCATTGTCTGAAAAAAATGGATCAATAAAAGCAGACTCTACCAAGGAAATGGTATACACATAAGTCACTATCTAAATACTCCTCGTGCTAGCCTTTAGGATAATGCTGGTTTTGTTTGTCCATAAAGACCCTGTTTTGATACGTTTTGTGAACATGCAACAGCTTGTGTTCCTTAACAAAGAGGGCTTTTTAAATATGAAATTACCTATACCTGTCAAAGTAAACGTCTGACCATTCTCCACGGCAGACTCCACTAGAGTTGTCTCATCTGCAGGAAGCATTGTAATTCCATGAGCTTCCAAGTATTTCATGGCAGCTACTTGTGACACTCCTTAAATGATTAATAATAATAATATCAACATCTCAAAATCTGACATAGGCCTACAACTTATATAATTTGGCATACCTTGACCCTTAACTTCATTTGTACTGACTTCTGCTAATTCTGCCAATGAGCCAAGTACTTCAGCACCTTCTTTCACTAGAATGAAAAACATTATAAGTATCATGCTGAAATATTGCTAAACGACTGGGATGGGTCCATAGGTACAAAACCCCTTTCTTTTTGCCATCCATATGCCGTACTCACGAATAAAACACATGCACCAACTTACTGTCAAATTTCGCAATCTTTGATGACGTTTCGACTTCTTCTTGCTGAGCAGCTTGAGGTATAACTTCTTCAGCAGGTGGATCTTCTTCAGATGCATTCAAATGGCTTTCTGCTATCAATGGTTGACTCTCATCTGTCTCTAGTACTTCCTCTTCTTTCACAGAGTAATGCTGGTAATTCTGAAAGTTTTCAAATTAAGTTTACAAACCACTAATTCAGTATTTGAAAGATGTCTGATTATATCTTAGAAACTACAGGCATATAAAGGCTTTTCCCATCATAAAACCACTAAGGGCTGGCTGTGTGATCAATAGTCATCCAGAACACAAGATTAGTCCTATGTGAATAACATGGATCAACTGCTTGTTATGTCAATGGTAGTTGACTCCCTCACTGACTGCATTAGTAACTCATTCAGAAACTGCAATGCTGAAATAAGTCATTTCATACATTTGCACCTTGAAGTTCCTTTTTCGCAATTTTCTAATAATGGACAGTGTTATGCAATAAGGAATCAACCCACATGAAAAGTTTTGAGAAAAAGGGCTTTGAAGGTCATACCTGAGAAATTAATTCAGTGTATTTTTCGGTCATTTATGGCCGAAGTATGCATATTTCACCAGTGTGATTTAACTGAATGAAGTAAGATCCTTTAGGTATATGTTCATGGGCTTTGCTAAATTTCGACATTTTTGTGGGTTGAGAAATTATTGCATAACACCGTCCATGCACGCCATTTGTGAGTTAACTTTTCGGTCATTTGTGGCAGAACTATGCAGATTTCGCCACCACGATTTTTACTGCATTAAGTACTATCCCTTGGGTGCGAGTTTGGGTGTATGTTCCAGGGCTTAACTAAATTTCGGCAAATTTGAGGGTTGACTCCTTATTGCATAACACCATCCAATTAGCCTTTCAACTCCCAGAGGGAACTCTCTGTTTTCTAAATACAAGGGCCCCTCTTATAGTGACATGCCATATACAGTATATCCCAGGGCAGCACTACAAACAAGTCAGAAGGGCTCACAAAATAGGGCTCTCCAATGATGTACTGTTATTGGACAAACATGATGTAATGGTGATGTGGGGAATTCAGTACTGGTGAGGCAGCTACCAATGAGAGCATGTGTAAAGGAATACCCAATGACATCGTGGCTCCCTGGCCTCGCTACTTTATATTTGGTCTTATTACCATAACAGTGCTTAACAGAGCAGCCTTCAACCTTTTTGTTATTGCAGAATCCCTCCTTTTCTACAAAACTTTGCCAGGACCCAAACAAGAAAACCCTCTGCCATTTTTAAAAAAACCATAACACTGCAGCATGGTACTTTACTCTACCAGACTAATAAATACAGTCAAGGAGCATATACTACATAAGAGGCGCAAACTTCTGTCGGCGCCTTTGATGTTCGCGTCTCTCTCTTTATGGGGCGTTGCAAAGGCTGGCGGCCATTTTGAAGTGTGTGGTACGCCAACGAGGTGTAAATAGGGTACAGGCAAAAATAGGGTCCGCCATCTTTGACCGTTTTGGTGGCCACGGCAACTACACGGCAAGAACACTCGCAATTTGAATTCGATATTGGAAAATGGGTAAGTAAATTGTTATTGCCGTGTATTGCCATGGCAGCCAAAACCATCAAAGATGGCGGACCCCCGCGGTCCTTGACGACCTGCCTGTACCCTATTTATACCTCGTTGGCGCACCACACACTTCAAAATGGCCGCCAGCCTTGGCAACGCCCTATAAACAGAGAAACGCAAAAATCGAATGTTTGCGCCTCTTATGTAGTATATGCTCCCTGATACAGTGGAGCAACGATTATCCAAACACCGATCAACTGAACCATCGGTTAACCCAACGTTTTCGGGTCGGCAAAAACAACAACAAAACAACAACAAAAAAACATGCTATGTGGTTCTGCTAGTGGCCGCTAGTGCTGTGGCGCTGCGGGATTTAGCCGCCAAAAAAACGAGCCTTGGCTCTCAAGCAAAATAAATTGGCTTGTTTCCCCCTAAACTGTAGGACTACTTTATGTAAGGACAGTAAGGTATATGTACAGTATTTTTAAGACGTGACAAAAATTAATTGTGACAGAAAATATACAGTTTTGTGGTTAATATCACTATTTCTTAGTTTCATATTGCTCCTATGACACCGGTACAATTTTTTTCCGTAAATGATCGGTAATCCGAACAATCAGTTATCCGAACACCCCCTGGGCAGACTCTGTTCGGATAATCGATGCTCCACTGTATATCATTACTTCAAATATATGTGCAGAACCCTTCAAACAGGCTTACAGAACACTGTAAGTTGTTGGTCTGATACATCAGTAATAATGTTCATGTCTTCAATAAGGTGTGGGGACGTAGGTCTGTGTTTCTACTGAAGCTGTGGGGACTAGTCCGCATTGTGGGGACATTTCTCGGTCCCCACAGTGTTTCACACACACTGTGTACTATTAGAGTGGGGACATGTGTAAATTAGTGGGGACATGTCCCCACTATTTTCAGTTGTAGGGTTTCACAAAAGTCAATTTTTCTCAGCCTAGGTTAGTTAGTTAGTTAGTGTAGGTTAGGGTAGGGTAGGGTAGGTAAGGTAAGGTAAGGTAAGGTAAGGTAAGGTAAGGTAAGGGAAGGTAAGGTAAGGTAAGGTAAGGTAAGGTAAGGTTAGGTTAGTTTACACTCGCTTCGAAAAGTTGAATTTTCACGTCCCCACGCCTTAGTGAAGACAAGGCTGTGTGTGTGTCTGTGTTTTTTTTTAAATAAAATAAATAACTATTTGGGGTTACTTTAAGAAGCATGAAAACAACTATCCTTCTCATGTACAACAACTTTTCAAGTACCAGTAGTGTACTGTAAATTGTCTATTTTTGTGACAACACTTACATAAGCCAATCTGATTGAACACAGATTGTAACGTTTTGGCATTTTGTGTGATTCCCAAAATCAGTTGGCACAGTAGTCTACAAGGTAAAGTCCACTGATATTGACCATTTACAGGCAATGATCACAAAAAAAAATTAAATTACAGTTTCCTGTGAGCAACACATCCTATCTGGATTCACTGAACTGTGTGAGTCTGTTAATCACCACATTTTATGCCTGTAGTGTAAAACCTACTCTAAGCCTGGAGCTCTGGACATAAGTTCATGTGCTACCAAATGAGTAACCCTATGATTTGCACAGTGTTTCCCAAGACTGAAAGTACACACAAGTTAGATGTGAAATCCTGACTTCTTTTTTATACAAGTGCAGATAAGCATGTGCAAGACTGGTTTAACTGCAATGTGACAGGCACCATTTTGTATTATCAGCTAAAATTTTTGGAAGCGTCAACACTGGCTATGCTCTCAGTGGAGGCTTCGGGAAATACATCCGCAGCTAAAATAGACTACCAAGGGAAGGACAGGACTCGAGTACTCTATGAGTACGTTTACATGGGACTAAAAATCGGCCTAGCTACGGCCGCCTATGCTAGGCGAACCGGTTTACTCCCATGTAGCCGCTGGGCCTACGATAGACCGGCCTTATCTGATCCGTTGTCGGGCGCAGCCCAAGCCTTTTGGATCGGTGGTCTACCTAAGGCGATGGCGGTGATTGGCTGCTAGGGGACAGCCCAGGATTTGCTTCTGAGTGGACTACCGGCCGCGAAAATAGTCCCCCCGTATCTGTGGCTTTCTCGAATAAACAGTGCTGGTACATGTAATTCAACTGCCTAATTATCACAGGCAGCCCATGCGGTAGCTGCAGAGCTACATATTGCACATTTTGCTGTGAGGAGCGGAGTATGGCCTGGCATGGTAGGGACTATTTTCGGGCGGCTCACCCCCTCGGTCCCATGTAGTGCCCGGTATAGTCAGTCCCATGTAGCAGTGGCAAAAGTGGGAGCAGGCTTTGCGTAGATAGGCCTTGCTTAGGAAGCCTGGGTCAGGCCGATTTTTAGTCCCATGTAAACGTACTCTATATTTCTGCTGCTCCTGGGTCCTGGCACAGATATATTAGTGTACAAAATATTTGTGCATACTTTCAGAATAGTGATTAATTAAGGCTACTTTTTTTTCTATTACCCCGTGATAACCCGATTGGGGTTTATAGGGGAGTGGATTACCACCATTTTAGAAATAATTTTCCATTTTACTTTCGGGATATAGGTAGGGATAGGGATTGTTGGGGAGGGGACACTAGTGCAGGTGCAATGTCCTAGCCTTTGGGCCATGTGCAGTCCCCCAGGAGGTTAGGTTGCCAGACACCTCCTTGGTACAGGTCAGAGACCCTCCCCAAAGCCTACATAATAAATAGCCTGAACTCTCCAAGTTATTCTATTGCCTACTTTTACTTAGCACACCGGCCGCATCACTGAGATGGCGCCATGGCGCAGCGGATGTTCTGCCAATTGCCTACACAATAAAACAACATAATAATCAAAGCCTACATAATAATATTACAATAGAGTGATAAAAAGAATTATTAAAGTAATATTTATTATTATTGTTATTATTATTAGGTTTTGCGAGTAAATGAAAGGGACTTCCGGTGACGTCACTGAGATGGCGTAGCTGCCGTTCCCTCTCCCAGACGTTCGAATTCGAATCATGGTACAGTAGCAAGTACTTGCACAGAACAGGCGGCTTGAAAAGGATTCATAGAATTTTGTTGAACAAAGTCAAAAGCCCCAATTATCCTGAAGATACTATGATGGCATACTTTGTGAAGGTAAGGGTATCATATTTTATTGTACAAGAACAGACAGCTTTGTAAAAATGACAAAATCAATAAACCAGCTATGCTCATATAAATTTGCAGTTAATTATTTCAGTGTAACGTGTATTCCTGTCTTCTCCCCCCAGTAGTCTGTTCACCAACAGTTAATACAGGTACCATTCATCAGATGCAGCATGAAGAATAAGAATATGTAGGTTGGGGTTATTTCGCCCTTGGGTTATTGATAGTGGCAATATCGTATCGTGTCAGTATCGTATCGTGTAAATTATCGCATCAGAAGCAGTATCGAATCGGGTTGCTTTGCACACCGGTTGCCAGGGGCGCGAGCAGAGCAGGAAACAATCGGTGGCATAGGGAGAGTTCAGGTTATTAGTTATGTAGGCTTTGACCCTCCTGACGCAGGAAAGGAAGTTCCCCAGGCGGGGATCGAACCTGGGGCCTTTCACTCAGCAAGCCGAGACGTTACCATCTCGGCCACCACACCTCCCCCTCAATTAAGGCTATTATGTGCTTCACTTTGTAAGCACAATAATATCATGCATATTCCATGCTTAACAGCTACATTAAAATGGAATTTAAACAATGGAGATATATATTTTTTCAAATATGAATGGGATTGCCATTATACATAAACATGAGGTATAATTGTAGTACTTACCTGTAGCAATACCACCAACTCTTCATTATGATTATCAATGGCAATATCCAAGGGAGTCTTGTCAAATTTACTCAAGGCATTCACATTGGCTCCATGCCGAAGCAGCATCTCTGCTGTTTCCAGATGACCCCGTTCCACAGCCCAGTGAAGAGGCGTCATGCATAGCTGAAAGTTTTTTTGATTATTTTCTGCCTAACTTCTCATCTGTGCACTTTGCAGCCCTTCCAGGTGTGATGTCAAATATTATTAACGCGCTTCGCTAATATGGGACACTCCCTCTACAGAAAACTGACGAAGCTGCCGCGCGCGCCATCTGTTGGCTCGGGGTGGGGTTAGCCCCTCAGCCCGCAGCCACTCGTGCAAATAAGTCAATGTTTTTCAATTTAAATTAATTGTTTCACAGCGTTTACGTACATGACCCGTGCACCAAAAAATCAGAAATGATGTATATTAGGCCTACAGGTTAAGTATCCGGCTCTTTCGAGTGCTGACTCTACATGCCACTAAGGAAAATGAAACAAAGGGGAAGCTATTTGTTTGGCTCTAATTACTAACGTAAATATCACGTAAGTGCTCAACAATGGATAGGTCAAACACTTCATACTGCTGATAAATGATGTCATGCAATTCATGCCATATCACAGGTATAGTAGTGGTTGAACTTAAGTGAAGTGGAATTAAGTCGTACAGGTTTAAAAGAAACTCCAGGGAAGAATTCAACTAACAAGGTTTTAATCAAGGTTTTAATTATGCTTTACTCAACATGAATGCACCCTACAGTGGTGCGTATTAAACTCTCAGATAATCCCAATGCATTAAACTCTCAGCACACATCCACAGCTATAGGCCCTACCTAGCTGATACCACACACCCAACCGATAATCCTCAGCACGAGACTACCAGCATAACTATTACTGTCAAGAACAAGAGCCTAATAAAATTGTGCCCCTCCCTCTTGGCTGTACTTGGCTTAGTATAACCTGGTATAACTAGTTAGACTAACAGAAAAATATAAAAGCAGAAAATGCACTGAAGTCAATCAGTCAGGCACTCGGTAAGCCGAAGTCGAGAGCACATACGTTCCACTGGTTCCAGTACTCCCTCAGTTATGAAGCCAGCCCACTTTATCTACTATATTCGATCATGATAGTGCAACTATCTTTGAGGCAAGTCACGA